>VUQK01041165.1:0-18911 GCA_015106715.1 Bujurquina vittata
AACCAGCACATCACTGATCCGACAGGTCACCGTTCTTCTTCACTCTTTACCATCACAGCGTTTAGAAAGTTCCTTCATCTTTGAATGCATAATTTAGTATTCCAAAAGCTGAGTTGAATGTTGTTGATATTAATTCTATTCAATATTAAAGTGATATATATATCTATATATGTATTGTTATCATATGATTCTGCATACAGTTTAAGTTGCAATTGATTTGTTGTAGCGCCCTCTTGCTGTACTGTATCTTGACACTGGGAACTCTGTAGATCAAAACTCCACTGCTGTCTGTTAAATAGATAAGATATATTAGTGCTATAGGTCTTCATTTTGTTCTGGTGCAATGACAAATATTTTGTTTGAAAATGGGGCTGATTATTCTATTTAGTAGTTTTTGTGTGTGAAGAGGTAGCATTTATTTTCTGTAAGGCTTTTTTTTCCAAAAAAAAATTCATTCATTCATTGGAGAGCTTTGCAAGTAAGCAATAATGGAATAATTTCTCAGCTTATAATTACCAATAACAACATAGTCCCATTTTATTTGCCTGGTATCCATTAAAATACACATGACCAATTACAGCCATGCAACGGTTTATATACCATTATCTAAAATGTGATTGCTAATTAGAGAGCACATTAAGTATTGAAAGCAGGGGACCTACAACCTTGACTCTCAGGTTGCGCCTTGCACCAAAGTTAATGGGACTGCTGTGATTACGTTTAATGTGGTTGGGATTCGACTACAAAAATGGCACCCGGAAAATACCAAGTCATAACCAATTATATGCTCTTATATTAAGATCATTTGTTAAGAGCCAAAAGAGTTCTGTTCCAGTTTTTCAGGCCTAGGTTGATTACTCATAGTGTGTGCAGTTCATTTTGAAAATGTGGTGTTTCTCCGTAAATGTTTGGCACAAAAATAAAGGTCACGATCACATTATGTGTCTTCTAATCATTCTAACTACTCTACTTTTATGTTCTTATTTACTTTCCAAGGCTGTCTAAATGTAGTCAGATTGTTAAATGAGTCCCTACGACAAACCGATACGATGTAGAACTAATGAGCACCTGCTGGTATGAAGCTTTTTGGATTTCTTGCAGCTGCCTTTGTGTCACATTGTAGTTGTGGAGTGAATATCTGATGGACATTGCATCAGTGTCACTGCTTTTATTTATCCAGTGAAACATGGTATGTGTAAGCTAAGTTGAATAATGCTGGATTTTTGGATGTTGCATTTAATGGCGTTTGGAAATTTCATTAGATTTACTGACAGCGAATTTTTAAATCTAACATCTGATAGAACATCTCTGCAGGAAACATGAGTGCAGGAGAAGCTGTTGTGCAAAATCAGACTGAAATAGAAATTATTTGCAAAAGTGTGAGACGCAGCAATTAAAAAAATATGGTAATGTGCAAAAGAAAGTTTTCACAAGACTGCAATGGGCTAACATTTAGTGAAAATATATGTATATAAAAACTAAATTATACACAGTGTGTCCACTTGATTTAAAGCTGCATGGTTTGAACTGAGGGGGTTTGAAAAACCACCTTTAGCAGCAATAACTTGAAGTATTTTTTTTTTCCCTTTATGACTATCGGCCTCTCATTTATCCCACTGTTCTTTATAATGTTGCTTTAGTTCATTGAAGTTTGCAGCCATTCATTTATGCACAGCTCTCTTAAGGTCTGCACTTTGATTTGGTCATTGCAACACTTGTTTTTGTTTTTCAGTCATTCTGTTGTAGATTTGCTACTGTGCTTGGGATCATTGTCCTACTGCGTGACCCAGTTTCACCCAATCTTTAGCTGTTGGACAGATGAACTTACATTTGACGCTAGAATATTCGGGTATACAGAGGAATTCATGGTCAACTCAATGACCGAAAGGTGCCCGGGTTCTGTGGCTGTAAAACAGGCTCAAACCATCACCCCTTAACCACCATGCTTCACAGCTGCTATGAGGTGTTTGTGCTGATATGCTGTTTGGTTTTCTCCAAATGTGGTGCTGTGCATTTAATGAAAAGAGCTCTACTTCGGTCTTGTCTAAAGTCCAGAAGTTCCAGAAGTCTTGTGATTTTTTTTCAGATGCAACTTTGCAAATTTGCAAATCAACTTTGCTGCCATGTTCTTTTTAGAGTGAAGAAGCCTTCTCCTGGGAACCCTCCCAAGCAAGCCATGCTTGTTAAGCCTTTTTCTAATTGTACTGTCATAAACTGTAACATTTAACATGCTAACTGAGGCCTGCAGAGTCTGACATGTAGCTCTTTGATTTTTTTAGTTTTCTGAGCATTGGAGTGGATTTGCTGGAACATCTCTTGGGAAGATTGTGGTGATGTGATAACACACATATGAATACTCCAGACCAGAAAACTGCCAAAACTTCTGCTTTTATAGAGGTGCTCACACTTGCTGATGATCAAGTTAATCAAGTGCATTTGATTAGCACCACCAGGCTGTTACTTACCCTTTTAATTCCTATGGAAGCACTATGGATGTACTTAAGTTTTTTACAGCGCTGCAGAGAAACCTGTGAAAACCTTCTTTTTCACATAATTGTACATCTCATCTCCTTAGTTGGTGCTTTTTATGTATTTGTAAGTAGCTTTTTGAATCTACTTCCCAGTTCAAACCCTACACCTTTAAATCAAGTGGGCATAGTTTGTAAAAAAAAAAAAAAAGAAGTTTTTCTATGAAATTTAGCACATTATAGTTGAAAGTAATGTGGATTTGAACAGTATTTGGCTGCACAGTTTAATTTTGCAGCAACTTGACTCACTTGACTGCTTGCTAAGGTGACTTTATGTCTGGCAAAAGTGATGCCTAATCTTGCAGGAGAAAGAGGTCACATGGTGGTGACCTGGCAACAGAATCTGCTGTGCTAACTGTGGCTTCAGGCCAAAGTTTTTATATTCAAAGTTTTTATAGTCAACTAAAAAATAGTGTGAAAAAAATGTTTTGGTTAAGAGAAAAAGAAAAGAGTTGAAGCAAAACAATACTGTGTCCTCAGAAAACCAAAATAAAATAAGCATAAAATGTCTTTGGTCATGTTTTGTTGACTGGATTGTGACATTAAGTGTGGGTTTTGTCCTAAAATACAAGAAATTTGGGGTCTGACAAACATCACCTATATAATAATAATAATAATAATAATAATAATAATAAACTAACAGTGAAACCAATAAAAAACAAACTGAAAATGAACATTTCAAAAAATAAAAACTCAACTAAAAGCAAGCAAACCCACTCTGAGACTAACAATTTAAAATAAAATGGCAATTAAAAATAATGGGAAGAAAATCTACTATAACTCTGCATTGAACCTTACACTTGCTTAAAACTGATTTAATTTGCACAAATATGAAAAAAAAGGAATTAACTGACTTTAAAGGGAAGTTAGCGGTGCGCTTTGGGGACTGACAAAAGGCAGACAAAAAGAATGAATATGTGAAAATGGAGCAGCAGCAGAGAAATCCTGACTTTGAGTACTCAATAGCATCTTTTATTAGATCTTAAAAGTTTTCATGAGCTCCAGCATAGATGAGCGTAATGACACATTTTCAGTGTTGAATAATAATACTAAAAAAAAAGCTGACAATAGTGTCGAATACTATGGATATGTACTAGAATTTACGACTTTTAGGACTTCTCGAGAGAAGCAAAGTGAGCTTGCTGCATAAAATTAGCGGCGTAACCAGAAACTGTAAAAAGTAAAGCCGACCACAAGTGAACCATGATATAAAAGGTCTCATTTATTCATTTATTACACAGGATATTTGTTAATAAAACATCTGCAAAAAATAAAATCAACCTCACTCTCTAGATCTCATGTTATAAGGGTATTTGCGACCAGGATAATTTTAAAGCACAAAAGCTCAGACTTTCTTTGCATAGACTGCACCACCATTAGTTTCCATCAGACACTCATATCAGCTTAACAAGGCTGCACAGTACAAAGCACTGACCCCATTCAATTTGCAATCCTCTTGAGTTTACTTACCAGCGGGCCCCTTGTGTTTGGATTCCTCTTTGTAAGTGGAAGGTAAGAGCATCACTAATTGCACTAATTGACCTGAACTCTTTTAGACTGTAATAGTTCGGCTGTCACTCTGCAGCATTATAAACAGTTTATGCAGAGTGAAGTTTTAAAGGGGTATCTGGAACATCTGGAGGCAACGATGCTACATATTTTTATTTTCCTCCCACTGTCTACACATTTGTCAGTGTAAAGTTTCTCTTCATTTTATTTACAGATCCGAAAAAAACAAAACAAAACAAAAAAGATAAAATATTTCAAAAATACACCATAGCTGATTTTATTCTTCTAAATTGGTCCATAGAGTAAATGATGAGAGCACAAGGGTATGAGCTATCTACCTAGTTGTGTAGGGTGCACATCAAATTAACAAATGCCTTAATCCCTCAAGTAATCACCATAATTCATAATTCTCTGAGTTCATTTGAATGTCAGTGTTTATTTACATAATCAGGTTTTAGGGGGGTAAGTGCTATAAACATTATGGAAGGTGTTTCTAATCATGTTTCAAGTGTTTTCGTCCTGTTACGGCTGAGTTGATGGTGAACCTGATCATCAAAGTGCCTTTATATCCAGTAATCCAAGACATAGATATATTCTTACCTCACACAGGTATATAAAGAAAATAAGAAATTAATAGAAAGAATCCATTTCATCCAGCAACGCTGCCAGCAAACGTCTCTGTAATTGAGTTTTGTCAAAATTAAACTGATTTTGTGTTATAACACAACACTGACTGATGTTGCCATTTAGCTTTTAGTTAGACTCTAATCTGAAAAATGTTTTTCGGCAAATTGAATTACGGATAAAAGTTTCCACCTCAAAAAAACAGCCAAAAAAACAAAAATAAAAAAAAAGTAAATGTATCAAGTGTCACAATTGCACGCCATACCATCACATCCAGCGTCCACACGTTTCCTTGCAGGAGTTCAAGTGATGTACCATCCAAAGTGGGGAAAAAGGCTAGAATCTATGTTGCTTAAACTCCAAATTGTCAATAAAATTACATAGAAAAGTGGACTGTCTCGGGAAAAGAACTGCATTTTTCTTTGTGATGTATTGATTATAAGGACGTCTGAGACAAAATCACATAGAAAAACCTTTTGAGTCGCACGTTACGCGTCCATTGAATCTTTCTGCAAAGTTTCGGCCCACACTTGAGAAATCTGCAGAAACATCAAGTAATCGCTCACAAAGAGGTCTTTAATTCCAGCAGTGCGCGCAGCTGCCTCCCATAATGTCTGAGTTTGTACGTCTTCCGGGTCTCCTGTCCACCGCTGACATAGGCCACATTCATGATTAAGTGCAGCGTCTTTTTCAAAAGGGGTCAGTGAAAGCAGCACCTGTCAAGTGGCATATTTCAGTTTAGGTGTCTGTGAATTGCAGGAGAGACTGGAAAGAGAAGCAATCCCAGTGGTAGTCGCGGTGCCTTGGCTCTCCACAAACATCGGGTCCAGACAAGCGACTTTGGCAGCAAAAAACGCGTGAATACAGTGAAGCACTGCGAAGAGGTTTGAGAACTCCAGCTCCTGAGAGGCACAGAAAATCAATCCTCAAATCATACACAAGCAATTGCTTTTTATAGAACCACGTCGCTTTGAAAATCTTGTCGACTAATTTTTCCGACATGCAACATTAAACATCTGTCAAATATAATTACCTTTGCTTCAATAGATTTGGAGTCTTGGTTTTGGAATAAAAACTTGATCTTGCTTTTTCCATCATCAGATGATCCTTTTAGTTGGGAGAACTTGTATCTCCACAGCACTGCCTGAAATACAAACGTATCAACGCAACAAAAACAAAGACAATGTGTCTTTATTTACTGCAATCTGATTCGTGAATTCTTTCTGGTGTCACTTTTTCATGAATAATTCATGTTAAAATCCACATGGATCCAGTGAGAAATGGGGCACGTCAGCAGATCAACCAGACACTGCTTGTTGGGAGTGTTATTTCTGCCACTGGGAAATTTAACCAGCCACAGTAATTTCACCTGGAATCGCAGAGCTTCAGTGATTCAATTAGTGGTGAACTGAATAAACAAAAGCTGTGCAGTGACTCAGTTTCCAGGCTCCTGTGGTAGAAAGCCAGCCAAGTTATGTGCATACTGCTATACAGTTCAAACAGCTCCCACCACTCTAATTAAAACTGTAACATCACTCTGATTAAATCGGTTAACCATGCCATACAGAGGACATTTTTCTTTTAAAACTTAGAGCAGATATTCATGAGGCATTTTCAGTGTGTGACTGCAGCGGTGCGTCGCCCCTCCCCTACTTTGCCTTTAAAATTCAATCCGGCTCCTGCTAACCTTGTCAGAGGTGCCGATATCACCATCTCCTTCATGTCAATCACCGCACTTCATATTCTGTTTCGTTTCTCGCATGAAAAGATCCAGAACAAAATCAGTTTCCTCACGAGGTAAAACTCCCCCGAGACCCGACGTGTGCAATGCTTGTATTATCGCTGCAATGTTGGTATGAAGAGCAACTTTTAAAAATTTTATTTCTGCTTTTACTTTTTACTTTTCTATTTTTACCACTAAATCAACACATTCGTGCAATAACTGCAGTTAGCAGTTCATTTGCAGATGAAAAGAAAACCAATATGTAAATATTGATACACTGCGATAAAATTACCAAAAACCATGAGCTCAATTACATTACATCAAACCAAGGCTTACACAATAATGCATCAGTATTACAATCCAAAATATAACATCATGACTTTTTGATGACATGCATAATGAGATTTCTGTTTGAGTCTATAACAATTTAATCATTTATTTGATCTTTTTTTTTGTTTGTTTGAGATATTCAGTCTATTGAAGTCAGATACACAGGGCAGATAAAATGTTTGATAATTAAAAGTAGGTCATATATAGACTAGATAAAAACCTATAATTTCAGCCTGGGGCTAATCTCAGGGACACTGATATGACCTAATTAGTAACTAAGCAACACACTCACCGCCCACTTTATTAGGTGAATCTACACCCTGCTAGAAACAGGTTGGACCCCCTTCTGTCTTAATTCTTTGAGACCAAATTCTTTGCTCCATATTGACGTGATAGTATCACACCGTTGCTGCACATCCACAGGGTGAATCCCCGGAAACCTAAAGATGATTGTGTGGGGAGAATGGATTAAGATCTGGTGACTGTGAAGGCCATTTGGGTGCAGTGAACTCATTGTCATGTTCAAGAAACCAGTTTGAGATTTATATGAGTGATGTGACGTGACATGTTATCCTGCTGGAATCAGCCATCAGAAGACGGGTACACTGTGCTCATAAAAGGATGAACAACATTACTCAGCTACAATGTGGCATTTAAACAATGTTCAGCTGGTACTATGGGGCCCAAAGTGTGCCAAGTAAATATACCCCCACACCATTACACCACCATCAACAGCCTGAACCACTGACATAAGGCAGTATGGATCCCTGCTTCAGCCCAAGTTCTGACCCTAGAGACCAAGAATCAACATCCATTCTCTTCCACTTATCCTTTTCAGCCTGTCGCAGGGCTAACACAGAGACAGAAAACCAATCACACTAAAATTGACACCGATGGGCAATTTAGAATCAGCAATTGACCTAACCCCACTAAGCACACGTCTTTGGACTGTGGGAGGAAACTAGAGTACCCTGAGAAAACCCACGTAAACATGGGGAGCACATGCAAACAGAAAGGTCCCAGCCAAGGTGGATTCTAACCCAGACCTTCTTGCTGTGAGTGAATAGTGCTAACCACTGTTCCACCGTGCCGCCCCAACAATCAACAGACCAGGCAAAACTTTTGTCCAGTTTTGGTGAGCCTGTGTGAATTGTAGCGTCAGTCTCCCGTTCTTAGCGGACAGGAAATTCACTCAGTGTGGCCTTCTGCTGTTGTAGGTTCTTCTTCAAGGTTCAACATGCTGTGCCTTCAGAGATGCTCCTCTGCATAACCTGGCTGTAATGAGTGGTTATTTGAGTTACTGCTGTTGTCTTTCTATCAGTTTACAGCAGTCTGGCCAGTCTTCTCTTCTTACCTCTGGCATCAGCAAGGTATTTTTGCCCAGAGAACCGCCACTCACGGGGTTATGTTGTCTGTCATGTTTCATGTTTAGATCATGCTCTGTAAACCCTAGAGATGGCTGGGTGGGAAAATCCCAGCAGATCAGCAGTTCCTGAAATACTCAGACCCGCCTGCCTGCACCAACAACCATGGCACGTTCAAAGTCATTTAAATCACCTGGCTTCCTCATTCTGATGCTCGATTTCAACTTTGGCGGGTCCTCCACTATCAAGCACCTGAATCTATCAAAGTGGCCGGTGAGTGTACATTTAGGAAACTAATGGAAATAAACAGTGAGGAGATTTTGCACGTTTGATGTGTGCAACTGTTTTTGCTGATTGTAAAGCCCGTCTTCAGTAAGAAAAGTTATCCAATACATTTTTTCATAGTGTTGCTTGGTCTTCGCCCTGTTTATTTCCTATTGTTTTGTCGAGGTTAAGCAGCACTCTGGCCATTTCAGATTTTCCCGAAAATAAGCACCAGTGTGACTGTACCGGGGTCTTTGATGTTTAACAAGACCGAGAGCAGCAGCAGGAGCCACGATTTCTTTCTTTGTTAAATAAATCACTGTTACACTGAGGTTACACTAAAACTCCTTTCTTCCTGGGAGTACTCCTTTTATATGATGCATGACTGGCCCTTTGATTTAAAATCTGCAAACAAACAACCACCAACGTGTCGTTTTTTTTTTACTCTACCTACAAAAGCAGATGGTCTGAATACTTGCATCAGTGTAATATTGCAGTTTTCAGCAGGATTCCTCATTTCTCATACACTAAAAAGACACTGTCCATTATTTTGAGTCTTTTTAATGATCACATTTACATTATAACTCCCATGTTTGCCATTTCCTCTCCTTACCTTATATATACTGGTATTTGTCACCTTTTGATGAAAAAAACTAGAGACATGGTGGAACATCTCTCTGGGCCCTGAGCCAGCAGCTTACACCACTGCCTGTCAAATACAGTTAAATTTGTGCCTTTTTTTTTGCACTCAAACGCACACTAACCTGGTTTTTAAAATTTGCCAGTTCCAGCTTTCAATTTTGGAGTCATTCTGGACCATGTCTTGCCTGCAGTTGCAGTTTACATATGGATTGTAATTTGTGCATTTCTGCCTGTAAACAATACCCTGGCAAAATTTTTATTATCCCTGGGGGACGTTGTAGCTTCATATTGCAGACATTAGGGGCAAAATCTTAGCGAATAATAAGGCAGCGCCAGTGTCCTCATCCACATAATGTGCACCAGTCGAGTAGTCTGCATTGCTCTAAGGCCTGGTGAAAGGCCAAAATGAACTGCAGGCAGGAGTGAGAGGTTTGAGCTTGGGGGAACCAGCCGTCAAAACAAATGTGCTCAAACTGAAAATGCACACAGTGCAGAATAAGTTAGCAGCACCGTGAAAAGGAAAGAGGAAGCTGAGGCGTCGTGATTAGGTTCTTCAAACTGGGTGAAATAATGCTGTCTGAAATCTCCAATTGTAAGCGCCCCATATTTGTATTGACGACAAAGGACTGTCCTTCACTCACCTTTGAAGCAGCATCAAAGCACACAAAGCCCATGCCGAAGTCAATAGTGAGTCCCATAAGGTGGCTCTCCATAATACAGGCGTACGTTTTACACTGCAGAGCAAGAAAAGAAGATGTCACCCGCTAGAGGTACATAAGGACACAAAAGCGTGTTTTGCTTTGCTGAAAAGTCACATGAGCATCATCAATCTCTGTACTAAAACAACTGGGAAGGAACCGCATGCAAGATTTAAATGGTTACAATTCCCTGCACGTTTCCTGCTGTTCAGACGCAGACCTGTATCCTCTCCACCTCCAGGAAAGTGGCCATCTGAAAAGCTTTTTCCCAGATCAGCAGCTCACACTCCAGCTCCACGCTGAAGAACATGTCCTCCCCACTCTCTGTCTGCACACTGAAGCAGTGCTTCCTCTTGTCCAGAAGGTCACTGTCCTAAAATAAGTACAGCAATGCAGCCTCCTTAAGCATATTACTAAAGCATTTTAACAGACAATGTTTCCTCTAATGGCTCTTTGCATAGCTTTATATAACCTAAATGGTACAGGCAGACTAAGGTCAACGTACTGTATATCTGATTGAATATGTGAATCTATATGAATTAAGTTTGCCATAATGAGTTTCTAGATAATGAACTCGAGATAAATTCCCACTATGAAATTCAAAGTGACCTCGAGCCTGGAGAGAATGAACAATGAAATGTGAACCTTGAATGTCTCTGTGGGACTGGAAAAGAACACATGCAAATTAATAAGTCAGTTATATAAGGGCATTCCTCAGATTCTGTTTGCTACTTAGTATTCTCAGCGTATCCGGTGTGAAAGATGCCCCTCTAAATGTTCAGAAAAACAGACTTCTTCTTTTTTTTTTTAAAGGACTGACATACCTTTAAAATCTTGCACATTATCTCGTACACAGTAAAGCTTTTCTCTGCTCTGGTCCAGTCCCATGTTGTCACCTGAAAAAGTCAGATACAATTTTTATGTTTGATTTGAAGGATGTAGTTGGGGTGTTTTTTTTAGAAATACTTTAAAATAAAATTACAATTATTTGTTGAATTCAAATCAATTTGAGGATGAAAAATAATCACTGTTAGGACAACACAAAGGTATTTAATTCAAATTTTGTCTTATAAAGACAAATATCTAATATTTGGCAAATAAAGAGCAACTATCTCCACTTTAAACTCCAAAAAACTGCAGTTCCTCTAATGACCACTTGAGGCTGGCTCCAAAAGACAACAGTGTTTCCCAAACTGTGGGGCGCATGGAACGAATGTTGAACATCGGATTAATTCTCAAGGTGGAAAAAAAGGAAACATTAGCGGGTTTGTTAGCGCAGCGACGAGCGAAACTGTCTACCGTCACTGTCTGCTCCGTACATAGAGGCGCCGCAGCGGGTTTTTTAAGTTTCTCCGAGCATTGCAGCGTCTGACCTTGGGGTGAATTGGCTCGGGTATCCACTCCTAGGAAGACTGTGGCATTGCTAATGATCAGTTAATCAAGTGCATTTGAGTAGCAGCTCCTGGCTGCTACTTACCCTCTAAACTCCTGTGGAAGCAGCAACATTAATAATTAGTAACATCTATGAACCAGAACTATTTACATGTGGTCTGTGGCTCTGTGCAAGAATTATTTTAATGTAATCTTTTTACCCTGTAGTGATATAAAACAACTGTTAAATTTCATATCTTTTGTATTTAGAAGAAATTTGAGGTCACCAGTGTAGGTACTAACACAACAGATAAACTCATTAATCATTTCCACTTTTACTTTTATGTTTTTGGTTTTGAAAAGGCTATAAAAAAAAGAAATCACCAGTCTATACACATTTATAGAGAGGTTTGAAATCCAAAGCATCTCAATCTCGTCGTGCCAGCCACAGATTCCTAAAACATGACTGGACAATAGCCATTTCTGTCTCCAGTTATTGATGAATGGCTGTCAGACTCAGCTTGCCACGTGAATGGAAATATTTGTCACAGGTAACTTCAACAATAAAGAAACTAGTCTTCACTGCTGAATAGGCAGGCTCCTACATCCCACCATCTATTCACATTAGCATTTTCCATTTATATCAGCACATTCGCGTTGAGCAGGCAATTTCAGTTATCTATCAATCTTTTCTCATCTCCAGGACCATCGACAGCTTATCCCTCTTGTCATAATCACCTAAGTGGCTGGCAGAATGTAAACAGATTTAATGATCGCCATCAATCAAGTGAAAGATCAATGCAGCACAAATGATTATGGTGAGCTGCTTCCTTTTTGCCTAAGCATTTTCTCCCTAAACAATACATTACCATCAAATGAAAATCTCCCTCTGGAGCTCAATGACATCCATTCAAATGCAAATGCTGGCACAAGACAAGTGCAGGAAAACTTACAGGAGGTGCTGAAAACTTGAAGAGGGAGGAACCCCTCAAAGCGAGGAACTTTGGTGAATACATTCGGTCCTGAACGGAGTCCTGCTCCTTCTCGTCGACCCAGCCCATGTAGATAATCTACCAAAGGGTAAGGACAACAATGAAAGTGCATGTTATTTCATGTTACTCTGTCTTATTTTGTTTCTGTAAAATTTACTAAAGAGATTTTAGTTCTGGTTATTCAGTATTGGCATATTTATGGCCCTACTGAAGCCTTTAACTTGTCCTGTAGTCATAAAAGTAGTGCACTGGAGTCTTTTGGAGAAATAAAGGTCTAAACTTTATGGGTTTTTATGAGGCTTTAATAACAAAGATTTAAATTGGAAACCATTTTCAGCCAACCTCAAGGGTCTCAAACATGTGGCTGGAGCCACATGCGACCCTTTCCCCCATTGCCAGTGGTTTGTTGTGGCTTTGTCAAAAAATGAGATGAGATGCAAATGAACAATGGTTAAATTTTAACCAAAAATTTATGATGTGGCTACATCTAGAGGCATGTCTGAAAGGGGGGGCATTGGGTGGCACCAACTATCTGCTTTTACTCCACTATATTCTATTTTTATTAACATCATTCTATCTATTTTAAAGCTTTATTGACTTATTATTATGCTCATAAGTTTCATTATTTTAGATAAAGCCACCCAAAAATATATCCATTCATCCATCCATTCTCTTCCACTTATCCCGTTCAGGGTTGCAGGGGGACTGGAGCCTTTAAAATCATCAACAAGGCTGGTCAACATGAAAATTGTGATTTTGACACCAGTTTACTGATTTTGTTTCCATCATTCTCTGGAGCCGATCCCAGCTGGCATAGGGTGAGAGGCAGGGGACACCCTGTACAGGTCGCCAGCCTGTCGCAGGGCTAACACAGAGAGACAGACAACCATTCACACCTATGGGCAATATAGCATCACCAATAACCTAACCCCAGTAACTGATTTTGTTTCTGTTTGAAGATTCTGATTTCCTGTGCTTTTAATTTAATTATTTTTTTAAATTGAGTTTATTTTTTACAAACACAGGTAGGACTCAACCAAGAGGTACACCCTACACCCATAGCTGCCAGTGTCTCACAGGGCTAACGCTATCATTTCTTAGTCGTAATGAAAATGCAAAAGTACCAAATGATTATAAATAATCCACCACAGAATCATCAAATAGGGTGAAAGTTTTTAATTATTTAAGCATATTAGTAATGTTAATAAGCTAATTTACACATAACAAGCTGTCACCTGCATTATGAGGCTCGACATGTGGCTCAAATATGGGTTTTTTTTTTAACTCTTTTGATAATAAAAGTTGTCTCATAAATATGAGTCATATTTATGAGAGAAGAAACGAGTCCATCAAAATGAGAAATTAAGAAATGATGCAACAAAGAACATCCCAATTTAAATCTGCTGCACTGTCAACGTTAAGAGCCAGTGAAACAGTCCGACACATAACTCTCTCGGAAGATGCTGGCTTGTTGTTTTACACTGTGGTTTTTGGACAGATTAAAGGCATAAGCTACAAGGTATTAATCAGTGAGCTTTAGAGATGCTGGTAGGATTTTGTTATTTTTGGAAAGACTACCCTTTTCCCCATTTCCTGTCTTAATGCTGAGCCAAGTAAGCCGACTGCGGGTGGTAGCTTCATATTCAGCATGAAACCAGACTCTCAGCGAGGAGAGAGAATCAGTGAATTTACCAAAATATGGAACTTTTCCTTTAAGATTTGAAATCAGTGGTCTTCCTTTAGTTCATCCAACAGATTCAAAACCTGATACATTAAGGTAGCGATGATTTATTAGACCTGCCCACAAAGGTCTGCAATGCCTACAGATGTTTAATGCTGCAGTATGAAAGCAAGGCTATTTAGCTTTTAAAAACACCATTTAATAAACAGTTCATGACACTGTATTTTAGTTTTAAGCATTCAAATGAGATTTTAAAGTGTTATTTAATACTGACCATTCCTGCATATCACCTGCCAACCTATCATGACTAATATTTCATTGCATTAACTAATAATGTGTTTTGTGCACTCTTCCTTGATTAATTAGTTTTACATGAATTAATCAGAGTTAAAAAATAACCTCAAAGTTTAATGTGTCACACTTTATGGATCTGTTTGTGTCCAATTACGAGTACACCTTGTCAATCCTCCCATGACGAGTAAATCTATTAAAAAATCTTCTTTTTATCTTCTCAGAGCAGCTTTTTTTTCATTGTAATCTGATCAAAAGAATTATATGTGATGTGTGGAGATGAGGAACGCGGCTGAGAAAATCAACACAGATTCAGGATGACACACACCCATCAGCCACAAGATTAAAACCACCGACAGGTGATGTGAAAAAAATTGGCCTTTTTGCTACAGTGCGACACTGGGAAACCTTGGGTCCTGGCATTCATGTGATATTACTTTGCCTATTTTACACACACACACACACACACACACAGCGCAAAAGCTTTAAAATTTAAAAATATGAACTCGCAACAAGAAAAGAGGCTAGCTGCACGGGGAAGTAAATAAAAAGAAAGCAAAGCTTCTACTGCCCATGTTTTTAATTCCAGATATTAAGTGTATCATACCATCGCTCTTCGCAAAGAGATGGGTTGACTGCGCCAAGAGAAAAATGTTTGTTTGCTTTTATTTGTGGAGGTTTTTTTTTTAATGCATTTGCAAAACAAGCGGGTGAAAGATTTGGGACGAGCACGTCTCACGTTGTTTAATTTCTTAAACGAATTGTCGAGTGAATTCACGTGTCTTTGTGCATCAGAAAACCAGATTAAATAAGTAACAAAGAAGAGCTTCACTGCGGTGTTTTGACTGAAAGATGACACCGACTGAAAGCACTTAAATTGTTTTCTGATCATGTCTCAGAGGAGGGACATAAATGATGCAAACGCTCTTCTTGTGCTGCAATAGATGGCTTCTTTTTTTTTTTGACTGGTTATATTTACTTCAGATTTTCAGGATAAGGATAAAATACACAAATAAATGTTAGACAACTCAAAATGAAGCTCTAAAGACGCGACAGGAGCGCGGGCACTACACGAGGAAAACATCTTACCTGCTGGTTAACTGGAAAATTCCGGTTAATCTTCTTTACCTGTGAAATTTAACGAGAATGTCAATAGCTCATTACAATATCTCCTGCTAACAATCACACACAGCTGACAAGGTTGACATATTTGCAGGGCCCCACTGGTCCTCGCAATAAGGGACAGTGCTTCCAAGAATAAATAAACATGAATTACAGTATCCGTGCTAACACGGATTAACCACAGCACTGAAGGAAAACGGTTTGAGCTACTTCATTTAGTCAAAGCATGCAAATTTCAAAATTAGATAGATAGAGTCATTTCCACAAGGACCCGAGGCTGTTCCTAAAAGAAATCCATTTAAAAAAATCCATTCTCTCTGTGGTAATAAAAGCGAGGAAACTACTGAGTGAGCAGTCAGCCTTTAAATTAAAACATTCTCCTCAGATCACAGGTATCACTCGCACCTAATCCACACTTTACTATCAAAATAACTCTTTCTTAGGAGCCGAACACCAAATTAAGCTGTCCGGCCCTCATGCCGTCCTCCTATAGAAGCAGGAACATGTCGCAGCAGCTTATTGTGAGATGCACCTGAAGTTTGGGTCCAGAGAGAAAACAAGATTTTTTATTTTTTTTTTGGCTTTTTTCAGAGGACAAACTGTCAGGATGTGAGCAGGGTTTGAATATATGGGAGCGGTGATGGTGGGTTTGTTCAGATTCAGCTGTGGGTTGTTTAGACAGCAGGTCTATCCGGTTCTAAGACAACTTATGAGATTCTGAAGCGTCGAGTTTTTCAAGCTTTGCAGGAGCTCGTGCACATTTCACCATGTCTAAAAATACAAACAGGAGGAACTTGACTGAAGTTTGTGGGTGCCCCAGAGGTGGAAAGCACTCTTTGGGTGTTTTCACACCTATAGTTTGTTCATCCTGGTCCTAATGAGTTTGTAAACTTGCAGATCTTTGGTTTTGGTTTCTTTTCACACAAAGAAAACTCCCAAGTGACTTCCAAGTGAACCAATATGCATCACTAGCAGCCTGCTAACTGGCCAGATGTGTCTGAGGCAGGAGCAACAAAAGGAATTACAGGGCGAAGGAGCTTGGTTCTGGACTAGCGGATATCAAGTGAGCCCTCGGTGCATTTTACAGCTAGTTGGTACAGTTTGTGAAATCTGCGGCATCCCAGAATGCAAAGCATATCTGGCTACAGCAGGGCCTTTAGCTCAAACCTGTAGTGTACACCTGTTTGCTGTCGTGGATCACATTCTCACCGTAAATGCACCACTCTGGGGTTAGCTTGGAACGGTGCCGATGTCTTCTAGTTTATATATGTAAAAATCCTAATGTCAAAAGCTGCAATTAAAATGTTTAAATAAATAAATAAATGTAAAAAGTTAAGATGAAAATGCTCATATAAAATACAAATAAGTCAAGTTTATATTTAAGCACAGTACTTGTGTAAATGTACTTCACTGATTCCCACCACTGGGTGCTGGTACTTCATTTGGGTGTTTCCAGTATCTAAATAACAGGCCAATTCAGTCTTAGCCTGTTATAAAAACACAAAAAAAGCAAAATTGGCTTCCACTTTAAGGAAATTGGTCTCAAAATTTAGAACAGCAAACTGTAAACCAAACAACTGCATAATGAAAGGGGAGCCGCTCCCTGACAGGGGTGGACAGACACTTCACAGTGAAGCTGCTCAATGCCACTGAGCTACAGCTTTGAAAATTGCCTCAGAATTGAATCAGCACCTCTGAGCTCAAGTCTCAGCAGAAAATGCTGGAAAGAGCTGAAAACCCAAAGCAGAGCTGTGCTAAAGAAACCACAAGGTCAAGGCACAAAGATGTAACCTGGTGTGGGGAGCAGTAAACAAGAAAGAAATGAGTCATTACGAATGAGTCATAACTCCAGCTAATTCTTATGTCTGATTTGATTCACAATTACATTTGGAGGGGAGGCGGCAGGATGGCTTCAGCCTACGGTATCTGTTGCTTTGCTGTGCAGCTGACTAGTGGGAGTTGTTAGAAGCAATGGAGTAAAAACGTTTCCCTTCATAATGTCTCCACACCACTTCAAATGATGCCTTAAAGTGAACTGCTAAATAAATTCAAGAGTGGTTTCATGAACACCGGGATGGCCTCTCCAGTCACCAGACCTGAACATCACCGAGCCTTTATGGGAATTTGTGTAGCGCTGAGTGAATTTCCTCTTCCATCACCGCCCAGAGAACCAGATGCATTTTTTTTTTATCGTGATGACCGCTTTGAGTACAAACAGATCAGTAGATGAGATCAGAAATGTGAGAGAGCGCAAAGGATGACCTCACCCTCCATTAGAGCTTTAATTTTAATATATCTTTGTCTCATTTCCATGATTTTCTGTTGCTCTTAAGTCTATCACTCTATTAACATTTACTTTGAGTTCATGATGCAAAGACCCCCAATAAGTTCACTAGTTTTATGGTGCTTTTAAAATCTCAGTAAGACACTTGGTGGCTGATTTGTAGCACAATTAACCAATCAATAAATCCTTTATTTGTCCTTGAAGGGCAATCAGTTTTTACAGCAGTGAAATAACAACAGAATGAAACCACAAAGCATATTAACATGTACTACAAATACAATTATTATGCAAATTAAAAAAAATATGCTAGACCCTGATTGGGTAAAGGGCATTTGCTTCTGTAACCTTTTCCCTTGCAAAGAGTAGTTGGAAGATGGCAATTGCATATCTATGTATTATTATACAATACTTAGAGTATGTGTGCGGTTAGATATACTGTGCTGACACATTAGTTACAGACTGGATATGATACGTTGAAGGATGTCACCAATTGTTTTGCTTTCAACAGTTTTTGAAGCCCTAGTAGGAGACGTACCTTCAGTGAGTCCTACCTTAAGACATTTCTTTCTTTGTATATATTTTTATATATATTTTAAACATAGTGGCTTCATAACATAGTGTTCACACTATGCAAAAGAGCACCAATTTGATTCTGTGAGGAGACACAAATTTCAGGGTGGTTGTGTCAGGACAGGCATCTGGTGCAAAAGTCAAATACGTAAAATATGAAATGCAATGTTTTAGAAGGTAATGCATTACTATAATCACATTACCCATCCATCCATCCATCATCTTCCACTTATCCGGGGCCAGGTCATGGGGTCAGGAGCCTAAGCAGAGAAGCCCAGACTTCCCTCTCTCCAGCCACCTCCACCAGCTCATCAGGGACCCCAAGGCATTCCCAGGCCAGCCGAGGGATATAATCTCTCCAGCGTGTCCTGGGTCTACCCCGGGGCCTCCTCCCAGTGGGACATGCCTGAAACACCTCACCCAAGAGGCGGCCAGGAGGCATCCTAATCAGATGCCCGAGCCCCTCAACTGGCTCCTTTCGATGTGGAGGAGCAGCGGCTCTACTCTGAGCCCCTCCCGGATGGCCGCACTCCTCACCTTATCCCTAAGGGATAAGGGATAATCACATTACATTGTTTAGTAAACGTAATGTAACGTGTTACTAAACAAAATTCGTTACTTGTCGTTACTTACATGATTAGGTTCAAGGAAAGATGAAAATGCACTTTCAATGAGCCTGTCTGGCAGAAAGCGCTAAAGCCAAAGACAATTTGCACCCTCTTACTTTGTGGTCTATATTATTCAAATTGAGACCATAATTTATCAAACAAATATGATATGATCTTGAATACAAAATGCAACTAGTAATTAAGACCACTAAGGTAAAAAAAAAATTCAATGAGTAGCAGACCAGGGTTATTATAGTTAACGAAAACGAACGAAATAACAAAAACTGAAATTGAAAAAACACTGTCGTTA
>VUQK01041166.1:0-10904 GCA_015106715.1 Bujurquina vittata
GTACCTTTAATACCTACAGCATGTTCTAATCTCTGTAATAAAATGTTATGGTCAACAGTGTCAAAAGCTGCACTGAGGTCCAACAGGACAAGCACAGAGATGAGTCCACTGTCAGAGGCTCTAAGAAGATCATTTGTAACCTTCACTAATGCTGTTTCTGTGCTGTGATGAATTCTGAAACCTGACTGAAACTCTTCAAATAAACCGTTCCTCTGCAGATGATCAGTTAGCTGTTTTACAACTACTCTTTCAAGAATTTTGGAGAGAAAAGGAAGGTTACAGATTGGCCTATAATTAGCTAAGACAGCTGGGTCAAGTGATGGCTTTTTAAGTAATGGTTTAATTACAGCCATCTTTACGTACTGTGGTACGTAGCCAACTAATAAGGAAAGATTGATCATTTTTAAGATTGAACCAACAATCTTAAACCAGATTGCAACCAACAGAAAGAAGGACGGGGAGGGTTAGTGAGTGTCAGAGCCACGAGGTGGGAGCATGGATCATCTACATTCAAATAGAGGAATTAGCTGACATCAAGAAATCTTACCAGTGGCTAGAAAAGTCCTGTCTAAAGGAGCGCACAGAAACTTTGATTGTGGCAGCACAAGAACATGTGCTCAGCACCAGATCCAAAGAGGCAGGACTCTACTATAGACTACAGGACCCAAGCTGTGGGCTGTGCAGAGGAGACTATCCAGCATGTAGTAGCAGGATGTAGATGCAAGTTGGGACAGTGTCACTGAGAGGCACAATCAAGGGCCTGCAATAGTGTAAAGGAACATGGATGCTGTATATAGATTAGAGTTTCTGTAAGAGGTGACACCGCCTGCTTGCTAGAATCACTGCAGTGACACACAGTGGAGCTCTTTGATAGCAGCCCCCTACACCAAAAATTAGTTTATTGATCAGTCTTTAGTTTCAGGCTAATTGTAGATGGTGTTCTGGGGCCATAGCCACAAGATAGAAATGCTTTGCAAAGGTCATGTGACATGAATCTAATCTAAACTTTTTCCCCAGCACATTTTAAACGGCAGCCTGGTTGCTATGGAGAAATACAAATTGGTGCTGTGTGGTCTGCATGCTTTAATGACAGGATTTAAAGAAGTCTGTTTAGAAGCAGTTACTCAAAGCTTTGCTAGCAGATGTCGACCAACTAAGGGCCTCTTTAGTGCTTCTGATTTAACAAAAGTCCAGTGTTTTTGGAGGAAAAAAAAGTTATAATCTGATAACTGACGGGCTGTGGAAGAAAGCTTTGTCTGGCCCTGGAGTTGGACATTCCCATAATGATGTGGTATGACATGAAAACAGTGAATACGTGGGAGCAAGGCCTCACCTTTGAAACTAAAAGTTGTCTTTGACATGTTGGTTTATGTGTGTCTTTATTAAGTAAAAGAAAAGGCATCTAGCGCAGAGAGAGGGGGAGTGTGCTTTTCATCCATATGTTCAGATGTCTGATAAGGTTCGTGCCCCCCTCTCTCATCCTCAGCCAACTAATCGTGAGAGCAGACCCCTTTGATCCCACGGGTAGACTGACACTGTGTGTGCACACCTTACAGTGCACACTTGAATACGCCGCAAGTGTGCAGAACAAGAAATAGTGAGGCCAGCTAAAGTGTGCAGAGAATTTATGCATGAACACATGTGTGCAGGTTTGCGTGTGTGTGTGTGTGTGTGTAGCCGTGGCCACCAGTTGAGGTAAGCAGTCTAGCCAGTCATGCTCCACTCCAGCAGGCTCACATCAGTAATACTGGCTGAACTTGCTGCTTGTCTAACTGTGGCCCATAAAAATGTTAGCTATAAATGTGTGTATTTGTGACATTTTTACAAGGCATACAGACATATTTTATTTCACTATTCTTTTTGTTGGAGAACATATTCTTCGGCCTCCGGCTTAAGTCAAATTTAACCTATTGCTCTTTTTTGCCTCCTCATGATTTTATGAAAGTGGCTTCAGGTGTATTTGTACGTGTCGATTACTTACTGTTATATTAATAGCTTTCTCCTTCATCACGCAGAGTGCCTGTCAGCAGGAACTGGACAAAGTCTTAGAGGAGATTGCTAAAATGACATCAGAGGATAACAGAGGCCCACTGGAGAACCTGTATGAGCTCAAGTTTCCAAACTGTGACAGGCATGGACTGTACAACCTCAAGCAGGTGAGCTGCTGTGCAAGCAGAGCGCCTCGGCTGCATCACACTATTTTACAAAAGATTTGCAAAAAGCCCCATCCCCTAAGATAGTATTTGCAGCATAATACAACAATGTTTATTAATCTTTGGGTTACGCTTTATCGCAACATCGTCGGGCTGTGTCTTAGAGAAGGATTTTGTATTTAAATCTAAATCCGTTCCTACTCCCAGTTCATTGTGTGCAGACGCTTGGTCATGGTTCCCCTTTGGCATGATGTTTCAATGTGCAGGGTAGGCTGAAAGAGTTCATAGGGGTCCCTCAACTTCTGAAACAGATGAGATGACCCAGAGTGCAAAAGTGTTTTGCAGGCATCATTACTACTGTAGGACACATAACTGTGATAACCAAGGACACGAAATGATGGTAATTAAGTAAATGTCAAACAAGCTTGTTGCAGATGGGAAAATCTACCTTTTGACATGTGTTTAACATTGTGAAATGGATGTTTTAACCCAAACCATGTTTCCACTTAACAAAACAAAAAATTGTCCAGACAGAATTTGAGTTCTTGCCTCCTGGTTTGATGTTTGATGATTCCATCTGCCACCTTACCTACTTCCAGATGTGGTCTATTGTACATTTCTGTTCATTCTCACTGGGGCTGGGCGATATGGACCAAAAAGAACATCTCAATATTTTATGGCTGAATGGCCATATACAATATATATCGCTATATTTTTTCTTCTCAAAAGGTATTAAAAAAAAGGCACTTCTGAGTCAAAGCTACATGTCCCAAATGTCACACGGGCACTTTGATTAACACTGAGCAGCAGATGTACATGAGAAATTGCTCAAAAATAAACTATTGGCATATTTAAATAATAATGCTCAAATAAATTTATGCTTTTCCTTCCATGACAAAAGACTCGCTGCTTTGCTATTAAAATTTAACAGATAAGACACAGAGCAAATGTATCAAAAGGCTGACTTATTCTTTAAAAAGCCAGTCTGCAGTGAAGAAGACTTCACCAAAGTGCTTCCTCCTCAATGTCGTGTCTACATATTTGCCAGCTGCATTGCGAGCGCATGAAAAAGACCCCCTTCCACTATTAAGGACACGTGACTTACGGTACAGACCAACTTCTGCTATGGATTTGCGGTATGGCGGTGCCCTCTTACCTGCAGCCAGGAACTCTTGGGGGGTCCGGGTGATGCCAAAGGGTACGATCAGACACAGTATGAAGGCTGTATGTACACAAAACACGGCGACAGCGGAGGATTTCAGCTTTCCAAAAGTCACCGATGTCACCAAAAAAAGTCGCTAAGTTGACAACACTGCCATGCTGTCACTTCCTGTGTGATTTACAGGTGAAGCAGTGAGGCAGAGAAGCGGGGCAGTGTGAAGCTGTGCAGACACAAACTGTAAGAAGAGAAATGTGAACTGGTAGATCTATAAGTATGATTGTAACACGACGTAGACTATATCTATATAAACAATATTGTCTCATCTTATATCGTGTATGAAAATATATCTATTTCTTAAAAACTCGATATATCGCCCAACCCTCACATTGGAAACTGAACGCAGAAGGGATGCCTAGGTTGCCTAGGTAACCCCCTTATGTATTCAGTACAAGGTCAGTGGGAACTCTTTGCATTCACATGAGACAACAACATGTAACGTGTCAAACTGCCATGGTTACCTGGCTTTGCCCAAGGTGGTCTAAAGGTTCAGTTCTGCTCATAGAAAACATGAAGGACACAAAGACCTGGATCATAGAGTTGTGGTTGTGAGTTCTCCCCTCAGCACCAGCCGCTCTCAGCAGATGACCCCCCCTCCCTGAGCCTGGTTCTGCTGGAGGTTTCTTCCTGTTAAAAGGGAGTTTTTCCTTCCCACTGTCGCCAAGTGCTGCTCATAGGGGGTCGTTTTGACTGTTGGGTTTTCTGTGTATTATTGTAGGGTCTTTACCTACAATATAAAGTGCATTGAGGCGACTGTTCTGATTTGGTATAAATAAAATTGAATTGAATTCAGGTGTTAGATTTTCAATAAAATTGAATACTTGGTAAAAAAAAAACATGTACTGTACAGTACATGTTCACATGTACTGTAAACTGTGAATCATGTATCGAGACACTCAGTCGCACCCCAGCAGGTGTTTTCCATCTGCTGTCAAAAAGCAGAACACCTGCTGTGACATCACTCATCAGGTTCCTGCTATGGTTGCGACATGTTTGTGTGATTCAGCTCATAGAGAGCAGATATATGGCTGTGTTATGCTTGGTGGGAATTGCTGGCGTCTTTCTGTTTCATGGTGATCTGTAACACAAATCCATGACAAATTCAAGTGGTTGCAGATGTCAACAGGTTTTAAACTTTGCTGCTAGTTCTTCAAAGTAATGACCACTGGCTTTGATAAAGGGAAAGCTTCTGTGGCTTTCAGTATCAGTGAAGATTGTGTCTGCATGTGTAACACATTAAAGTTTCAGGCGTATTTCCTTCTTTGCTTTTCACATTTTCATTGTAACTCTTTGGATTTTCTTGTGCACGCACAGATCACTTTGTGGGGTTCTCCGTTGGATTTCCCCTCACTTTTCTTTCATTGTCTGACTCACACTCACACAATTCCTTTATATCAGTCTGGCAAAATCACCTTGGCAAAAGTATAGCTTCCTTCTCGCTACTGCCACCTGCCTCCTCCCCTTGCTTTTTTTTTCTTCTTCAAATAAACTCTCACACCCTACTCCTCTTCCTTAGTGCCCTGCTCTCTGTCTCTCACACACACACACACACACACACGCGCGCGCACACAAATGCATGGAGAGATGTTGTCATCATGAATGAGGCAACAAGCTTCTGAGCTCAAGGTTACAAGGCAATAAAACTGTTTGGCGTACTTCATGGGAAGACTTTTGTTAAGCTGAGGAACGAACTGTGCTTCCGACTGGGGGCTTGAATTTGAATTATGCCCATCCATAGAAATCAGACAGGGGAGGACAAAACAAGGTCACATATCCAGTGTTTTCTTATAAGGATAGTAGAGCAGAAAAGAAGATTTGAATAGGCGCCACCGTTTCCTAAAGCAGGGCTCTCAACCACTCAGCCAATTTTCATCACTGGTCACAAACAACAGCATTGTTTTGGACTGGAGTCCGCGGTTCCCAGGGAGGAACACTGTAACCTCCTCAACACTTGGCTCCCTTTTGGAGTTGTCCCTCCTTGTCGCGCGGTAATTACTGTAACTGTCACTTTTTTTGTTCTTTCTCATCGAAGGAAGAAAATGGAAAGTCCTTTCTTTCCCCCAGCTCTTCATTCTTTTCGCCGTCCCCTACCCAGCCGCCCCGCGCGCGCGGCGTTAACTGTGTCCACTTCAATTACGACCTCATTTCTGGGGGTTGGGGTGGGGTGGGGGGGGGGTGCTCTGCAGGGGAGCTTGTCTGCTGGCATGCCTCTGTGTGTGCGTGTGTGAGTGTTTGTGATCACATGTGTGGCTGTAGATGGGCTGTGGGTTGTGTGTAGGGGGCATAACCTGAGGACAGGCTGTTATTGGGTGAGTGTTGTCCCACCCGAACCACAGCCCTCACTCTCGTCCAATGGCCCCCCGCCATCAGAAGACACACACACACACACGCACACACACACATCTCAAGCCACCGTAGGCCATGCTTCATTAACGCATCCCCTACTTCCCACTGGGGCTTCCTTACCCCTCCCTCATCCTTTTCCCAGTGTTTTCCCAGTCTAGTTTGTGTTTTTCTTCTCTCCTTCCAGTGCAACATGTCCACCCATGGCCAGCGGGGAGAGTGCTGGTGTGTTGACCCCTTAACAGGAGTCCAGATACCAGAGACGCCTAAAGTCAGAGGGGATCCCAACTGTAACCAGTTTCAGGAGCCGCACAGAGCGATGCCTACTGCAGAAGCATCTCGCTAGCGCACCATCACAACAGGGTGGGGTTTTCTCAACCATTACAAATTTGGGAGGATTATTTCATCAAAGGTGTAGAAGATGTCAAAAACATTTTTTTTTCTTTTAATTAATTGACACTAGGTTAAAAAGTATCAACAATAAAACGTAAAGTGAAAAGCCCAAAACCAGCTTTGTGTTCATTCATCTTTTTAATATTCCCTTCATCCATCTCTAAGATTCAGGCTCGAGCTCATTTATTCTTATTAAAGACCAACGCTTCAGTGCAAAAACGTATGCACGTATGGCAGATTACTGTAAATATACCTTTTTGTCCATAACAGGTGCCACGACGAAGAGATAATCAGTCTCATTCAACTCACCTGTCGGTGGTTACAATGTTATGCTTGATTGGTGCACATGATCCACTCGAATGGCAAAGCTCATTCTAGTCAAGAAACATGTCAATCGTTGTATTACTGGATGTGAATTAAACTGTGACTATAAGGAAGCACCTTCACATTACACCTAATCATGTGAAATCAGCATAAACCTGTTAATTAGAGAGGCTTTAAGGTTAAACCTAGTCAGGATTTTATCTCCATTTAAATGACTTATGTAGGATCTGAGTAACTGCAGTGTTTGGAATTGGGTCCTTCCAGACTAAACATTATCATGAAAGACCTGTGAATCTTTGGTTATGGCTCCATATCAGTGAGCTGACATTGCACAGTGACAAAGGTTCAAAACCTTGTGCCCAAAGGAAGCCCAGCTGCATATTAGTGTCTGCTAATCTACCAATAAGAAGCAAAAGCTTGTTTGTGTGATGTGTCTTCCAGCTGTTACCGTGACTGCACGAAGGCCGATGTCCCCGTCAGACGTATTCAGTCACACAGTTGTAGCTTGCCATGAACTTTTAAAACAGTCGAAATCTCGCAGTGTGTTGGCGCCTTCAAGAGGACAATGTAACATTTTGGATTACTTGGTATTTATCTTTAATAGTTTACGCTGCTGCTGTTACATAAATCAGTAAATTAAAATGTATAACAAATGTTGTGCTAATGACAAAATGGGAATTTTATGTAATAAAATGAGCTGAGAGCTGAGAATCTTTGAATCACCGACTAGTGTAATATACTATCTATAGCATATCTTAGTAGTGATACTTGGTGTATATAGTTTTTTTCATGATACTTTATAAATATATAGTTAGGTTTTTATTTCATGTACTTTCACTGATTAACTCTGCTCTGCCAGTGAGGGTTGTTTGCTGTTGTTGTTGTTGGCATTTTTCAAAATGTTTTGCAGCGAAAGCCCATTAATCTCACTTTAAATGTTCAGTCTGTCTTTTCGAGGAACACCCAGCGGCTTGATGAACTGCAGAAAGCTGTCGTTCGTCATCGGTTTTCCTCTCAGTGCTCAAATAAGTATCATGTAAAACTGCGCTCAAGAGAAACTGCACTTACAATAATAATGCTGGAAACTGCTGTGTGGTACCGCCGTTCCTATCACTGCCGTGCACTGTGTGTGTGTGTGTGTGTGTGTGTGTGCGTGTGCACCCATGTGTTGCTGGGGTTACTAATGAAGTGTTGACATGAGGAGGGATTAGACTGACATTGACAAATATGATATTAAATGCTAAAAGTCTATGAATAAACCAGATAATCCACTGCTATTGTCCCTTAAACACCTTAACAGTCTCACCATCCTGAGTGATGGATGTCCCTCTGTGCTTTTATGGAATCCATATATTCCAATCTCAGGTGCACTACCATTGTAAAGACTGATTGATATAATTCAGGAGGAGCAGCAGAGCAGTGAAGTTATATATATTTCTATTACAGTTAAGAATGAATGGCTTTCACATAACTCAGAAGCTTCTCACCTTTTGCCATGCCAATAAATATTTTCGAATCAAGGTGATTATATGAATTCCAGTGAAGTCACTGACTTCTGCAACTAGATCGTTCCAGAAACTTCTAAGATGTTAGCAAAATATCGCTGATAGCCCAGGCTTGCCGAGACCTTTAAGTCCAAACATTTGAGCATCTTCTTGAGTTCTGCAACTGTGCCTGCTAACCTCAAAAACCTGATTTAAATCTAGCTAGTCTCCCCTTTAAAGTCATCTTCATGTGCACTTCTAAACAGCTTCTAGCAAAGCTCTATTTTAAGATTGCCCACTGGAAGTCGTGCTCAGACTGCTGGCATTCGCCCATCTGAGATTTTCACTGTGAGCCTCGAAGCTCGCACAGTGAGCGCTGACTCTCCGACTGTGACCCTGAGACCAAACAGGAGAAAAGTCCAATTTCCAAGACAACAAAAGGCTCATTGTAGAGAATGACCAAGAGCATATATATATATATATATATTTTTTTTCCCAAACATTCAGAATGAATTCTTCCCTCAGTGTCAGGCTGTCATTGAGGAGTTCTGCAGAAATTAATTTAATAATTTGATTGTGGAACAGAATTCAAACACTAATTCTGAATCATCTTTTATCAGAAAAGCCAAACGTTTGCTGCTGAGAGTACTCACAGCATGTTCTTCAATATCTTGGCTGCTTGAACCAAAACAAATCTGTTACCATATTATGATATTTTATTGCAGAATGTAATACTTGTGTGCCAGTATGTGCCCACTGTGCTGAAGGACACTTTCTTCTTTTCAAATTGAAGGTTTGTTGGCAAAAACTGCCACTTAGAAGATGGCCCTTTGATTTGGGACGCTCGGGCTTCGTGTCAGCTCCAGTAAATGTATTTTTACGCTCAACAAGGAGCTCATCTTTTACAGCTGTATGGAGCACAAGAGGCTTACAGCTTTTCACTTGTCCCAAAACAAGTGAGTCTCGTATAAAGTCAGGACCACCACAGTCAAAACAAGTTCTTTCCATTTCGCCCTTTGTATCCACTTCCAGGCTTTTGTGGTTATTTGGTTTGGAGGAGTGGCTTATTTAGAGTAATATTTGTGGCCTGAGTTGGTTGCTCATCTGCAAGTATCTGCTGTATCTACTGCAGCAGTAAGTCTTTTTCTCTTCTTCCTCCATTTCATTTGGTTTACTCCTTTGTTTACACACCCCATGTCCACCCATGCACATATTACACAAATCATTAATTACCTGATTACAAATTTTACTTTTCATATAAGTCATGTGTATTCTGCATATTTTGTCTTTCTGTTTGAACCTGGTTTCTGACACCATCTGGAGTAATTTATACTTGGTGTCACGGCTTCTTTCCGAGGCCTGGCGGTGCACACCTCTCTGCTCTTTCATGTGCAGTCATGTAAAGCCAGGGGTGGGGAGAGCACTAAACAGAGCAGGCATCAGTGACAACAGCTATCATGCTGCTTACGATGGGCACAGCAGGTAGATTGCAAAGTGGCGTGCAGATGTACGGCAAATGTGCACCGGATTAAACAGCCTCGGCAGTTCACCCAGTGCAAAATATGCCAGTTGGATGAGTAGATGGGTATCAGCTGAACTAGAGCAGTGAATAAAATATCAGGTTGCTAATAAAAGTTGCACTGAATGACTGGGCTTTCTTGACGTGGGAAGTACACATGGCATCAAGTTAAAATAGCAAACACTGGGAAATGTCCCCAAGAAAAGTCACCAGTGATTTGCCATCAAAATGATTCAAGAGTTGGGTGTAAATAGAGACTTCTTTGAAGTCCTGGCCAAAAGTGTATCATATGAGATCACTCCTGGCTGGCTTTGGCCATGTAACCTTATACTTGTGCCCATGTGCCAGTTAGCTGAACACCAGTCCACGGCTGTATTTAACCACCCCGTGCAAAATAGAAATGCTCTTATAGCTGCAGCTTTGTTCAGTTTTTGTGACACGTTTTATTTCTGTTTTATTTATGCCTTGTTTTGGGAGAGTTTGTTATAAATATTTGACATCTTGGCTTGGTGTCGCCCATGGATCCTCGGACTGTTGGGCACATTTAATGGTAGTTTGAGGCTGGCCTTTTCCAAAACATGAATCAAAACAAGTGGCTTTTGTTTGGGCTTTAATAGATCTGGCACAATGAGCTGAGGAGGGTAGTTTTGCAGCGGGATCGAGAGTGGGGGTGAGTATCCGTGCATGCTCGATAATGTTTGTGTGTGTGAGTGCGTGTGTATGCGCAAAAGCACACGTACTGTATGTGTGTGCTGGCACAGAGAGTCCAAGATCCGCCCTACTTTCAGGCTACTATTTCTTTTGTTAGCGTTCAACAAACTTCCCTTGATATGTTGATGGTGGGTCTGTTACTAAGACTCCCAGAAGCTGTACTTGTTGAATGTTAACAAAATAATTGTTGTTTTATCTGTCCTCAAATGATAAGGTGCTCCCATGTTAGCAGGAAGTAGAGACTCTAATTTTGAATATGGACAAAAAAGCCAATTATTATGTTTCAGCTCATCAGGGCAAGGATGACAGTAGCACTTCTGGATGTGCACAGTGTGCACTTATTTGTAATGTGCAACAAGAGGCAAGAATGGAGAAATAGATCATTTATTAAAAAGGCACTCTGGTTTCCTCCCACAGTCATGCAGTTAGTGGAGTTAGGTTAACTGGAGATTGCATAGGTGTGTTAGACTGGTGACCTCTGCAGTGTGTACCCTGCCTCTCGCCCTGTGACAGTTGGGATAGGTTCTAGCTCCCCTAAAAAGGATAAGCAGAAGAAAATGGATGGATGAATGGATAAGCAAGAAGCAAAGGTTTTGGCAGTTAGCGTTATTTTGGACTTGCTGCTTATCCGTATCATTTTGACTGTTGGGTTTTCTCTGTAATCATTGGAAGGTTTTTACCTGACAATATAATGGTCCTTGAGGCGACTGTTGTGATTTGGCGACATATAAATAAAACTGAATTGAACTGAATGGTCT
>VUQK01041167.1:0-11288 GCA_015106715.1 Bujurquina vittata
AAACTGGGGCTATAATTTACATAGGCTCACCATAACAGGAAAATAAAAGAATGGAAGAACATTACTGTCATGCAACGGCTGTGTGACAGGCGGAAAGAGGACCTCGCAAAGGGACACCAGAGACGGACGTGAAAATAAATAACTAAGGTTTATTGCGGGAACACGGAAACCAAAACAAACGTAGGAGGTGGACACAGGAACACACAGCAGGAGGTGAATAATGACGACGTTGCGACAAGAACAAAGTGAAAACACGGACAATAAATACACACCAGGTAATGGGAAATGGGAAACAGCTGGGAGGGAACACAGGAATCAAAACTGAACCAAAAACACAAGGACCAAACACCTACCAAAATAAAACAGGAACTCACAGAACACGGGGAGACAGAAACAGAGGGAATGCAACTAAAACAAACTACAAGAACATAAAACACTGGGCCACCGGCCCAGGACCATGACAGCAAGCACTTTTGCAGCTGGACTGTAAGCATCCAGCTTGCGGCTCAGGTCCAACAGATACTGAGTCTGAGTCTGTACGGTTCTGCACAGCCCATCCATCTGGTAAAGCAGTCTCACCAGGGGCTGAACTGCTGCCCAGGTTTCCTGGTAAATCGGGTATCTTCCAAGCCCAAACAGAAGAGATCCCGTTACCAAAAAGCCAAATATTTATATGTCTTCCACGTCTTCAACCAACAGGGTGGCAAGACACACCGGTCTCCACACACTCCATGAGTCAATCACGTATCCGACCAGGTCTGTTCCACTAGGACAGGCGGACTCACCTTTCCCCAATCTCATAGTAGGGAAAATTTTATTGATATTCAGATGATGTATGAAAAGAGGCACTTAAAGTAAGCAGCAAAGAAGGGTAGTTAGGGGGAGGGCATGAGAGAGAGAAAGATGTGACCGTCTCTGTTGAGAGCAGGAAGAGAAAAAGCCCATCTTATTGGTGTATCCTCTATCACTGTGGCGTATAGAGAGGTTTATTGCAGGATAAACAGACCAGCTTGCTCTATTGTGGTGAATTTACAAGTAAACTCTGTGTTGGATTGGTGCACATGGTTGTGGTGTTCATGGTCATTCCAAGGTGTATTTGTTGGGCTCAAGGTTCATTATAGGTCCATTATACTGCTGAGAGATTTCAATGCTCAAGTGGGCAATGACAGTGAGACCTGGATGGGCATGATTGGGAGGAACAGCCTGCCCAATCCTAACCAGAATGATGTTTTGTTATTGGACTTCTGTGCAAACATAAGAATATTCATAAGTGCATATGGCACCAGGAGACCCTACATTGCAGGTTGATGATCAATTTGTAATCATATCATCATATATGCAGCAATCAGTTCTGGGTGAAGTGAAGAGCGGTGAGTTGGATCAGGTGGCAGGGGAGGATGCTGGACAGAGCCAATGCATCTAAACATATTGTAAGGGTGCGCTGGGAACAACTGTCAGAGGCCCCAGTCCGTGAGCTCTTTAACGTCCACCTCAAGCAAAAATTCGGCAGTATCGCAAAGAAGGCTAAGAACACTGAGTCCTAATGGACCATCTTCCACACCTCCATTGTCAAGGCTGCTGCTCAGAGCTGTGGCTGCAATGTGGTTCGTGCCTGTCATGGTGGTAGTCCCCGAACCAGATGGTGGTTACCGGAAGTGAAGGGAACCATCAATTTGAACGAGTAGTCCTATCAGGCTTGATTAGCCTGTAGGACTCTGGACGCAGCTGATGGGTATTTGAAGGCCAAGTGAAACGCAGGTCAGGTGGCAACTGATGCAAAAACTCATGGGTGTGAGAGGAGTTTGGTGAGGTCATGGAAAAAGCCTTTTGGATGGCCTCAAAGGGATTCTGTCAAACTGTCAAGCGACTGGATGGGAAAGCAGTGCTCCATTCACACAGTCTATAGTGTCAATGGGGCACTGTTGACCTCAACTGAGGCTATAGTCAGGCATTAGAAGGAATGTTTTGAGGACCTCCTTAATCCCACTGACAACTCCTTGGTGACAGGGCCCCTGGGGAGCATGAGATTTGCCCTGAGTTCCTGAAAGCTCTGGATGTTGTAGGGCTGCTATGGTTGACAGATCTCTGCAACAATGTGTGGCGATCTGGGGCGGTGTCACTGGACTGGCAGACCAGGGTGGTGGCCCCGGGAAAAGAAAGTAAAAAGAAGAAGAAGAAAAAAGAATTTAACCCTGACCATGAAGATAAGATTTCATTAATATTTTTGGAGATTCAGGAGCTCTAAATACTTTTGTTAGTCAGTTTTGCCTTTTTCGCCACAGTCATATACTGGGAACTGTGTTCCTACTAGAGAAATGAATTTAATTACAGTTTTTTGCATGTTCATGAAGGTCATTTGTTTTGCAATTTGGTGCAGGGAAATGTGGAAGTAGGGGTGTTTCCAGAACTGCCTGTATAGGATGTTGATGTCATAATAATAAGATCACAGGTAATGGTAATGATTTAGCACAGGGTGTATTTGGCTGGTTACAGCAGATGGAAAACCAAAGCAATCCTCCTGTAGAGCCACATGCATTTGATCCTCCAGGGCAGTGGGTCTTCTGCATGTGCAGTGATGTGTTCCATGAAGGTACTATCTACTGTGAACGGGACAGCAAGCTGATCCTTCCTTGAAGGAATTGTTTGATCATGCTGTGAGATCTTTTGAAGTAGGACAAGATCATCCAAAATATTTTCCTACCATGGGCTACTCCTGAGGAAATGGGCACCTCATCCAGGAAATCTACCTGATGCTTCAGTGAAGCAAGTTGTGTTTCCCTTTCAATCTGTGTGTCCGTGATCAGTCCAGCTTATGATGTTCTCAATCTGCACATGGGTACAGTTTTCTTTCCTGGGTTCCACTACTCTTAAATTGCTTCCTAGGGTAACAAGGTAGCTGAGTCTTGGGTGTATCATGGGAAATGTTTTAGGATAGCTTGGGTAGGTAGCTTTATTGGACTTGAGAGCTCTAGGTAAGTCAACTTATGCTATTGTAATGGTGTTAGTTAATTAAATAGGTTAGATAGCTGTGAATTGGTAGAAACTGGCTGATTGGCCTCTGTATTTAAGCTGCGAGCATCAGTCTTGAGGGGCTCGCCTTGGGTTTTACACTGGAATAAAAGCCCTAAAATATGGTACTATTGGAGGTATGATACCTGTGTATCTGTCACAGATACGGACAATATCCCGAAGAATGCGCACCGGATCTTTGACAGATATGTTTTGGAGATTGAACCGGACAATACTGGACCCTGAAAAATCCAAACTCTGAATGAACATCCATTATGTATCAGATAATATCCCTTTAAACATTTGTGACAGAGCAGATCTTCCCGTATTCTCTCCGGAAACATTATGAATATGTGGCAGATCCATAATGTCCTCGAACGTTCTGGATCTTTCCGAATACAGGCCATTTTTGTCCACATTATTTTGTGTTGCATATTGCACACACTAGTGACTGACATATTTTTGGGTTATGTTTGTTCTTTCAAGTTGAATAAACATTTTTTGTTACTATCGTGTGTGGCTTCCTCCAGGCTTGTCCTTCCCTTGACATAGGCTGTGACCTGCATATGTGAGCTATAATTAGGGCCCGAGCACTGAACGTGCGAAGGCCCTATTGTTATTTGTATTGTATTTGCTACATCTGGCATTTTTAAAAAAAATTATATTTATTGCTGTAAAATGTATTGTGCAATTTGGGGGGGGGGGCAAGAAAAAAACATTAACTGATGATATAAAAGTCTCAACAACGCAGAAAAAACTCTTATCTGTAACTGAGCAGTTCTAGGTTGATAGCAGCTTACCTGTAAATCATGCCTGTGCTGTAAGACACACTATCCCTTAGTGAAACGTGATTCATCCTGAGGAAGTCCTCAAGATTTTTGAGCTGAGCAGCTGCGCGGACCTCTCTCAGGCGCTGATATTCTGCTAAATGCCGACTGCGCTGCTGCCTTTCTTCCTGCTCCAGCGCTTGCTCTGTCAACAAACAACTCAGGCCACTGTGCACACTTTCACTCATGGATGACAGGGACAGCATCTTGGCAGACACGCCACTTCCGCTGCTGATGCTACCACTTCGATAAATTCCACTACTGTCTCGACCCCCAGGTGGCGCCCCTCCACTGGTTCCAGGTTTGGGTATCTAGAAATTGGGAATTTTTTTTCACAATCAAACGAGTGTGATAAGCCCATGACAGTAAATTCAAATCATAGCACACCCACTCCAACATGCATATTAGCTTGTAATACAATCACAGCTGTATTTCCTGGTCTGTGCTTAGTTCTCTGCTCCCTTCATTATTCAAGTGCTAACACTGAATTATTCATGGCTGAGTGAGGGATTATAAATGAAGGTCTGGTGTGTGATTATGTGATTCCTTGGTTCTATTTGTGACAAAAGAAAAAATGTTAGTCAGTTAAGCTGTGATAGCAGAGAGGGTGGCCTTTATATTGTTGAAGCATTTGCATTATTCTGTGCTGGTGATAGACAACCCCTGGTAAAAATTAGGAAATGACTTTGAGGACGTTTTTTGGGGCAAATAAGCTAATCAGCTATAAAACATTTTTCATAGCTTAATACTCTGGCTTTGGGAACCATAGCAGACAATAATTAAGTTAAATTATGCTTTGTTGTTCTTTCTAGATCAAGCTGAGTTCCTAAAGCTTTGCCGTCTCAACTTTATATCAAAGTAAGAACTGAAGAAGCCTTTTTGATGAGAGGTGAAACACTAAGACCTGGATGATTGAGAACCTACACAGACATTGCTGGCATCATGTTCAGTCTTTTTCTTGATTGTTTTCGCCTTCTGTAGTTCCCTCCTGTAGGGTGTTTGTAGGGTTCACTTTTACTTTATGCTGATCCTGTTGCAATGCACAGTGGTGTTACGTGCAGCTCAGTCTGTGTAGCTTGATTAATTACAAATCTTTAAATGATGACTTATTAATGTGAATGATGTTAAGCAATTCAAGTTTTATGTGCTTTTACAAATTTTCAATGAATTTTGGTGGAAGGTTTTTAGAGTGAAGAATTTGAGCTATTTTGCTTTTCAATTGTTTCCCCTATTTTAGCTCTTTTTATTGCCAGAACTTTTGGTATAACAAAACATTTTACACTTCAGATTGTAGCTATGGTTTTGATCTGTCTGGAAATGACCTTTCCAAAACACAGACATTACAGAATTTAAACTAGGAGCCTGAGAGTGTCAGGAGTACCGTCCTTATCTGCCATTCACTCCAATGTTAACTTTGGAGCAAAAACCAAAAACACAGGCATTGTTAAAACTGTCATTGCTCTCTCAGTTTTAGTGGTATAGACATAAAAAACATATCCTGCTTCAGTGAGGTCTTCTTGTGCCGATAGTGTAAACAGCTTGCCACTGGGACCAACAGTTTTTGTGTGGCAAGCTGTTGTTTATGGGCCGGTCAGCAGGAGTTTTTACTGTTTCTCACTCATTTTGGAGGGAAAAAAACAGCTTGAAGCAGCGTGTTTCTGATTTTTGGATTCAAATTCCGCTGCATTAGACAGTTGGTTCAAATTTGGGCAGTGCCAGTTGATGAAGGTCTTCTCGAGTATTGCATGTATTTCATTTCTTCATTTTGATGTTCTGCAGTGCCGAGATTTGCTGTTTCCCTGTTTTTAGACAGCAGCTTCAGCAAATCAAGTTCAATTGAGGTACTTTCTTGAAAATTTTAGCTGTTTTTACTTTTTCATTTGTTCTCTTTCAACTGGTTAAGCTGGTTTGGCAAATTAAGTTTTAGGTATTTTAAGCATTTGCAGGCATTTTAGGTCAAATCATTCAACTTTCAGCATTCAGATTGTATTTTTGTAAAGAAACGCTTTTTCTAGTGTATAGTGCAATCATCTGTAAATAATATACAGAACCAGTCAAAGGTGTGGGCTTTTTGACTGGCAGCTCCAATCCGTTTGTCCCGTTCACTTCTCAAGTCACTCGTGAACATGTCCCTGAGATACTTAAACTCCTCCACCTTGGGCAGCAACTCATCGCTGAAATGGAGTGGGCACACCACCTTTTTCTGGCCTCAGCCTTAGAGGTGTTAATTCTCATGCCAGCCGATTCACACTCGGCTGTGAACCGTTCCTCTGCGAGCTGGAGGCCAACACATGATGAAGCCAACAGATCCACATCATCCGCAAAGAGCAAAGATGAGATTCTGAGACAACCAAGGTTGAAGCCAACCACCACTTGGCTACACCTAGAAATTCTGGCAAAGGGTAACCCTGGCAAAGTCTAACACCCACAGGAAACGAGTCCAACTTAGGACTGGGATTCTCTCAGGCTTTTCTTTCCTCTCTCTCCCTCCCTCTTGTAGCTACCCTGCTGCTGCTTAAGCCTTAGAGTCTCTCTATACAAACTTCTCCAAACTGGAAATTAACTATGGAATTGGTCAGCTGGTCTCTCAGATGCTATCAACCAAAATATTTTTTTCGATGGCAAGACTGGAAAAGGGGAACTGGCTTGTCCAGCTGGGTACATTATGAGCTCCTGGAGGCAACCTGGAGGATTTTGTGTACGGCGGGTTTCTCAAAAGAAGATTTACATATTTGGCTTACTGTCATGGTCCCCGCCCCCTCCGGGCCAGCAGTACGTTTGTGTGGGTCTGTTGTTGTTGTTTTGGGCAGGCTCGGCGTTTACTCCACCCTCTGACCAGCCTCCTCTGGCAGTGTGATGCACACCTCAATCACTGATTACTCACCTGTTTTCCCTGAGGCTCACATGAGGGGCTTTAAGGCAAGGGAAGTCTTCAGTCCTCGCCGGATCGTTCCCCCTTCCAGGCAGCCAAACTATTCTTTTTGCCTTGTGGATTAATCACTATCTGTGTGCAGAGCTGAGCGTGTGAGCCAAGGATTCAGAGGGTCAGTGAATGCATCGTCAGGCTGACGGCGTGCTGGAGATGAGCCTCGTGCAGTTTCCCCTCCCTAACCCCGGACAAGCTTTGTTGGATTGGTGCAAAAAAACACTTTATACTGTTAACGTCTGCCTCTGCAGTTGGGTCCTTCTTTTCCTCGCAAGCCATGGCACTTATTGGTAACAGGACACATCCTGATTGGTCTTGGAGGGTACCTGACTTATTGGGAAATTTGGAAAGTCTGGAATTTGGCCCCTCTGCCTGGCCTTGGATTACTGGGAATCTCAGCATCCTGGAGGTGTTTTTTGTAAACAGATGCTCTCCCTTGGCACCCTCCCGTCTTGTCATCTGTATGAACTGATACGCCTCACCACCATATGCGGATGAACATTCCATCTATCAGACTGTTTAGTTGAGAGAGAGCTGGGTCAGACAGGAACCCTGCACCTACTCGTCACCACCGCTTCCGCCCCTCCCCTTCCTTTGCCCTCCCTTGCACGCTAATGCAGAGGGTTTTTTTTAATCTGTATATCATGTGTATGTATACAAAGTATGATATGATTTTTTTCTCCTCATCCATCCCATCCCTATGTGTTCGCTATTGATTTCCATCTTTTGTAATGGCGCCGCCACTCTAATCGAGGCTGGAAGGCCACAGATCACTTATCTCCCCATGTTTGTCTGATCTGTTTTGTCTTCGGGCGGCGGGCCGAAGAGCTGCAAAGCTGACCACGGGCACCAGAAAACGCAGAGGCGCACGAAATCCAAAATGATCCATGTGCTGGTCGGGTAGAAGCAGAACAATGCGTCAGGGAAATCTTTAGCTTCACCAGGTGGCAGCTTCATCTACCGTGACAATGATGACACCTGGGACACCAGTACGGGAACCCAGCACAGATGACCTGGAATCTGTGACAGGAGTGGACGCAAGGATTGCTGCCCACCAGCACCAAACAACACCATACCCTGGACCAAAGGTCAGAGGTCCGTCCAGCAGTGATCATACACCAGCAGAAACTCAGTTCTATAAATGGCACAGTATAAACACAAACAAACTCGAGAATGACAGACAAGCAGCTACACACATCGGCGCCAGCTTGACTCTTGTCCAATATAAACATTTTTATATCTATCTAATCATTCCTATAAATGTGGAGTGTGCTACACACACTGTGGTTAATTATGAATTTCCACAGGGTCCACAGGGGAAAGCGGTGAGTGGCGCAGTGGGTAGGTGCTTACCTTGCAACCGGAGGGTTGCTGGTTTGAGTACCCATCTGAGCACATGCTCTCATTGTGTCCCCAGGCAAGACACTTAACCCACATTGCCTAAGTGTCTGGTGGTGGTCAGGGCGGCCGTAGCAGCTGCAGCTGTGGCTACATTAGCAGCTTACCACCACCAAGTATGATTGAGGTGTGAATGAGTAGTGCACAGAATTGTAAAGTGTCTTTGAGTACCTTGAAAAGTGCTATATAAGTCTAAGGAATTAATATTATTATTAAAAGCTGGGGCAGAGTCTGGGGTGCACTGCTGGGAGAGGCGGAGGGGCATAATCTTGTTTGGATTTGAATCGGTAGGTTTTGTATCCAATAAAAGCAACAAATAAATCGGACAATATTCTGGCAATTTAGTGGTATTTCCATAGTTGTGGCCTCGACTGGTCTTGAAATAAAATCCCGAGTCCTCAGTGTCTGAATCCACGACAAGTCAGAGACCATCAAAAAGTGGTCTCGAGACCTTTCTCGAGTACTAGAACACTACAAGAAACCAAAAACACAAAGAAGCTGACCACAGACTGTTCCTCTTATTCCATCTACTGCTTCAGGAGACACACCAAGTGAAGAGACCAAGAGCCAGGAGATATGAGGAGTGTTTTATCATGATTTATGCCTGTATATAATTAAAAAAAATCATTTTTACTTGCATAGAGATAAACTGCAAAACAAGCTTGTGACTGTTAACTTCATCAACCCGCACAGTGAAACAGAACAATAGTGCATCTGTAAATTTCCTTTGCAATTTATAGACCATGCAAATAAAATAAAGGGCATCATCTCTGCTTTCGCTCTTTTTTTTAACCCACTGTATGACCTATATCATAAAATCCTCAGTCACTCAATAATTTAAAAACTACTTTTCTTGCTTATGATGACGCACCACAACCTTCTGTGTTTTCCCACATTTCTGAAGTATTCCAGAGGAAGGCTACATAAATCAACATAATGGAACATCAGTCATTCTTTTAATCTTATTGTCAAAGAATATATCCTAAACACTTACCCGAGACGTTGGTGTTCGGCCGATATATGGATTCTGGACTACACTGCTCATGATAGAGATCGTGATTGGCAGATGTAGCAGTATTTTCTACTCAGCCGAATGCCATGGGTTTCTGGACTGCTTTAAAAGTAATTACTGAACAAGTTAACATGGCTTTCTACTCCCTCCTACTTGGTCACATGGTACACAGAGAGCCCTATAACCTACCCTGTCTGCATTGCAGTGGGCAAAAAATAATCTCCCAAGTAAATTATTTACAGCACTAAAACCAGCATCTACACTAAAAGCTTGATTGCAACAGGAAAGCATGCTAAAGCCCTGACATTTTGCTTGTCTCTACAGGAATCTTTCTCGCACTCTCTCTCTCTCTCTCTTCGTGTGTGTGCGTGTGTGTGCGTGCGTGCATGTGTGTGTTTAAATTAACAATAGGAACAGGTCTCTGTTGACCAACATTTTTGACAAATCTTTGCAGAATTATGGGGTTTTATGGCCTGTCAGCCACACTGTATTAAATTAGAAGAAGCATGTGAAGTAAAATATTCAGAGATGATGGAACTGCAAAGGGTAAGGCAACACCACTGAAAAGCTAGGAATCAAAATACCTGATGGTTTAGCTTACTTACATGTAACCTTTTAAATGATGATTTTATTAAATGGACTGGTTTATAAATACCGCTTTTCTACTCTGCTTGCATTCAAACCGCTTTATACGGATTTCTTTTTCTATATTGAAATTGGCCTAAAATTCTGAAGTAGTAAAGGGTCAGCATTGGGCTTTTTTAAAAGAGGTCGAATAACAGCCTGTTTAAAATATGAAGTGACACAGCCAGAAGTTAAAGAACTGTTAATTATCTTGAGAACACATGCTCCAATGGTACGAAACACCTCTTTGAACATTGCGGCTGGAATCATTGTCAAGTGGGCAGGTGGATAGCTTCATTTTAGCAACCAAATTGATGAGAGCGTTAAACGATGGTTTAGGGATGGGGGCCAGAGCGATCTGATGGAGCTTCTTGACAAAGAAGGAAAGAACGTTTTCACACAGTGCTGATAGAAGAAACACGTGTGACACTATCTCTGATTGTGTCAAATAAAAATTGAGGATTCCCTCAGCTGTTATGGATTGAAAAATAAGTAGCCCTCGCATCTGTCACCATGTTATTAAAAGAATGCAAGAGCTCTCTTAAACAAAAAAGATGAACCTGGACCTTTGTGGATTTCCACAAACGTTCCACTTTCAGACAGCTACGCTTGAAACAGCGATTGTTGTGACTCTTGCAGGGTATGGATTTAACAGAGGAAGCGTTCATGGTTTTAAAAGCCACGTTTTCTAACACGTTAACAGTGATCATTAAGAAAATTAATGAATAAGAATACAGATGTGATCAGAAATAAGGAGAGTCAATGTTGAGGCCCAGAGTAAAAACAATATCACAATGATGTAGGCTAAGAAATCTCAAAAAGCTAAAGAAACTTAAAAAGAGATGAGAAACAAAGTAATTGACATTAATTTGCAAAGTGCTAAAATAATTATTCTATGCCTTTGGGACTCCAGTGAACCATGGTGAGAGAAAACTTAGTACAGTGCTTAACCTTCCTCCAAGACCTCATCAATGACTCATTCAGGTCACAAAAGAACCCAGAAACACATCTAAAGAATAGCAGGCCTCACTTACCTAAGTTTGTGTCAGTATCGACAATTTAATAGTAATAAAGGGATTAAGCAAAAAATTCATCTATTGGAGAATTCCAAGGTGAAAACCACTGCTGACCAAAAAGAATACAAAAGCTCATCTCACATATCAAAAAAGATCTTGGTAATCCACAAGACTTTCTGTGAACTGACAACATCTCGGCTGGACTATTGTAATTCATTATTATCAAGAAAAGCTCCATGAAAAGCCTTCAGCTGATTCAAAATGCTGCAGCAAGAGTACTGACAGGGACTAGAAAGAGAGAGCACATTTCTCCCATATTGGCTTCACTTCATTGGCTCCCTGTTAGATCTAGAATAGAATTTAAGGCAGAGCCTTCAGCTTTCAGGCCCCTCTTCTGTGGAACCAGCTCCCAGTTTGGGTTCAGGAGGCAGACACCCTCTCTATCTTTAAGATTAGGCTTAAAACCTTCCTTTATG
>VUQK01041168.1:0-18747 GCA_015106715.1 Bujurquina vittata
AGCCTTAGTGTGTGAGGAAGACTCCCCATTTACATGAACAAATTGGAGTCTATTATATAATAAGATTCAAACCACTGCAGTGCAGTACCTTTAATACCTACAGCATGTTCTAATCTCTGTAATAAAATGTTCTGGTCAACACTATCAAAGCTGCACTGAGGTCCAACAGGACAAGCACAGAGATGAGTCCACTGTCAGAGGCTCTAAGAAGAACATTTGTAACCTTCACTAATGCTGTTTCTGTGCTGTGATGAATTCTGAAACCTGACTGAAACTCTTCAAATAAACCATTCCTCTGCAGATGACCAGTTAGCTGTTTTACAACTACTCTTTCAAGGATTTTGGAGAGAAAAGGAAGGTTGGAGATTGGCCTATAATTAGCTAAGACAGCTGGGTCAGTGATGGGTTTTTAAGTAATGGTTTAATAACAGCCACCTTGAAGGCCTGTGGTACGTAGCCAACTAATAAAGAAAGATTGATCATTTTAAATATTGAAGCATCAATCAATGGAAAGACGTCTTTGAACAGTCCAGTAAGAATGGGATCTAATAAACAAGTTGATGGTTTAGAGGAAGTAACTACAGCTGACTTAACTAATTATAGGCCAATCTCCAACATTCCTTTAATCTCAAAAAATTTTGAAAGAGTAGTTTTAAAACAGCTAACTGATCAACCTCTCTACTTTTAAGATTGAGCTTAATACTTACCTTTTTGATCAAGCTTATAGTTATCAGGTCACCCTGAACCATCCCTTAGTTACTCTGCAATAGACCTACACTACTGGGGGTTCCCATGATGCGCTGCATATGCCTCTCATTTTTCTCTTTTCACTCTGTTTATACACCACTCTGCATTTAATCATGAGTTATCATTCATTTCTGGCTCTCTTTCATAGCATGTTTTAAGCATGTCTCCCCCCAGCTGGTCGCAGCAGATGACTGCCTCTCCCTGAGCCTTATTCTGTCAGAGGTTTCTTCCCGTTAAAAGGGAGTTTTCCTTTCCCACTGTTGCCAAGTTCTCGCTCACAGGATGTCATTTTGATTTTGGGGTTTTCTCTGTGATTATTGTAGGGTCTTTACCTTACAATATAAAGCACCTTGAGGCAACTGATTGTTGTCATTTGATGCCATATGAATAAAATTGAATTGAAACTGCCCCTGGCTTCTGGGGATGTTGTTGTGGTTTCTGCATCCATTTTGGTTTTCCTCTCTTTCAGGTGTTTTTTGTTTTTTTGAAGTTTTTCTTTTGTTTCAGATGCAGTAGTTGTGTGCAGTACATGGATACTAGTGTGAATAATAAAACACATAAAGAAAGAAAAAGAAAAAGACTAACAAGAGGAGCCTATAGAGAGTCTATAGAACTCCTTTTGGCAAAGTGAATGTGTTTTCCAAAACAGAAGATTCAGACTGTAAGTCTGCTTTCTAAAGCTGCTGGAATGGAGAGGCTTATTTATTTGATTTACATTTACAACTGCACAAGTCACCTGTCATCTCAGTAACTCTCCAGTTAGCATCATCACCAGGTGAGAGTAAAACACACAGCAATACAGTTTCATTCATGGGCTTTCCCCTTAACCATACACTACTGGTACTTCAGTATTTTGCTCAAAACAACTTTGAAATATTTAGAAAAATACACAAGAAAAATATCTGAATATAACTACATCTAACCAAACTTGGTTTCAACACATTTTCTGGACAACTTACTAATGCTATGTCCTTACCAAAACTTACTGAACACTCTGGCTTTGAAGTATGATGTGGAAGCTATATAAATTATAAAAAGTGCAGATTAGTCACTGTGTGAAGAAAAGAAAAGAATACAGTGTGACTCTACGGAAGATGAGGTCTTCCATTATTTCTGGCACATGGGCAACTTCACCACCAGTCACCACCACGACTGAATAAGGATATATAAACTTGTGAAAAGTGCATGCAATCATGACAGTTACACATACTGACAAAACAACGAAGTATGACTTCAGAGTTACTTTTTGGCAAAACCATGTAGTAACCTGAAAGAATATAGCAACTGGTCAGAGCAATGATCACGATGGAGTGTTGCCAGTCACATCCATGTTGTGACTGAGGTAAACAGTGCTCCCAGAACTGGCAACTACTCCCACAACAAAGGTTCCACTTTGTTCTTAATAGCTCTGTACCCTTAAAGCTCAGGAAAGTGCTTGACAATGACACATTAAAGTGTCTAACGTGAAAGATTATGCAAAACACTGTTTCTTTAAATAGTTACTGAATTACAAAGTAACCAAAAACATTTGGGTGACACATTTTTAAGGCGCACCACACTAACCTTCTTAGCAAAGGTAAAAACTGTTACGCAGAGTTGTAAAAATCTGATCTGTGTGTGAAGAGCCTTGGGATTCACTGACGTGTTACTCATCAGTACCTGAAACTACTCCAAAGACTGAACTCCCATTAAAGCATTTCTGTGAACTCTTGATCCCAAATGAAAGATGAATGCACTGAGAAAGGAGTAGAGGCAAAAAAACGAACGCATAACCTATCCATCTAACCAAACAAAAAAACACTGAATGTCACAACAGAAAAGATTCTGGGTCAGATCTACAAATCCAACTCCCCTTTTAATTTTGTTTCATAATAAACAGATATAACCAAAACCCCGTACAAACGGTCATATAACAACTCTAAAGAGCTAGTTTATAGCATCTCCCTCTCTCTCCCTCCTTGAGTAACCCAGCGGCTACACTTGGCTAAACCCACTGCAGACAGTCAGTCGTTGGTCTGCGCATTCTTTCCCTCTTGAAAATCTATGAAATAAATAGGGTGCATCTCGTTGCAGGAAATGGAGGGGAGGCTGCGCTATGGGTTATCCAAAGTGCACATTCAGAAGCTCAGACAGAAACAGATGAGTCAGAAAGACTGATGGAGGTAGAGACTGAGAAGTTAGAGCGAGAGGGAGAGGAGCGGGACAGAGGAAACAAGGCAGCTGTCAAAAGGCGGGGGAGAGAGTAACAGATGATGGTTAAAGGAATGGAGAAAGAGTGTCCAGGGGATCAGGTTAAAATGACAAGAGGGACTTACTTAGTACAAAATGTGCAGTGGGGAATTGGAAAAAAATTAAGATTAAAACAAAAGGAAATCAACAAATACTGGAACATGACAGATGTGAGTGGAATGAGATGCACAGCACGGAAATCAGAGGATGAAACCATCAACATGACTGGTCCACAAGGAATCTCATACTCTGAGCTGAACAGAATTCGATTCTGGCAGCCGGCAGATGAGAGATGAGAGGAAGGGAAGTATAATAGCGAAGGATGAGAGAGAACTCTGCATGCAGTACTTTACGACCGTCATAATGATCATTATTTAGTGCAGTGCTTAGGTGCAGGGGCAAGCAGCAGAGGGGATGACTTCACCAAGTGGAGCTTCGTCAGAAGATCAAACACAGTGCCTGTCGAAGCTGCTGGCAGCACACAGTGCTCAGCTTAACTCCACTGATGAATCTTCGAAGCACAAGAGGAGCACAGAACACACATAAGGGAATACCTTTAGCTTGTGTATTTTGGAGCAAAGAAAAAAAGTGATGAAGCAAGAAAAGAGTTTACGGCTATTTATCTTCTGTTAGTACATGTTCCTTTGGATTTACAAAGTGTACTTACTGGTGTAGTAGGACACACTATGGCACCAATTTCCCAAATGATGAATGGATTTTAGAAGTGAAGTCAACGCACAGCAGAAAACGTGTGCGTAAGAAGCAGCAAGCTGAGGCGACTGCTATCTGAAGGCTTCTGCTTAAAATTCTCTGCTGCTCTTCAAATCAAAATGTGGATATTCTAAAGTGGCTTTGGGTGTTGTGATGACTCTAATATTTCAAGAAATGTATTTTACTGCAACTGAAACCAATAAAAAAATACTAAAAAAATGTTTCTTTATAATGTCTCAAAAACATCTGTCAAAAAATTATGGAGAATTTCCAGAAGAAACCTGGGCCCTTCAAAAATAAATAGATAAACAAATAAAAATCTTTGGCCTACAGCTTTATAGGGTCCTATTTATTCTGGACTAACTTGTGAGCCCCTTCTCTGAAAGGAAGTCCAGAGAGTGAGGATTCTCAACTGGCTGAAAATTGTTCCAACCACTGTTTCACTCAAGCTACATTTAATAACTCTACTCTGCCACTCTGCTCAGTAAGTCTTTCACAGTTTTTAATTGTTCATTTCTTACTGTTTCTTCAGTTTTCAGCTCAGTTAAATTCCTGCTTTTATTTCCCTGCAGTTTCCTTGGTTAATTCAGCGGTTGTCTCTGGACTTTTGGTCAGATCAGTTTCCAGCCCAGGCTGAGACCAAGTAACCACCATTCTTGTTAACAACTCAGCTCCTCTATAGATTGTTCTTGCTGTTTTCTTTAACTGTCTGTTATTTATGTTTATGATGCTCTGTGTCTGCACTGGAGTTCTTCTGAGACATGCTGCCAGTCTGGAGCCAGCTCTACCTTTTTAGAGCTTTTTGTTCTGGAGTTTTGTTTTCTCAACATCTCCCAATGTGCTTGGACTAAAGCAAACTTTACAAGTATCTTCTTGCAAATATTGCACATGGCAGGATTTATCAGCATATAACATTAGCAGTACACCACTGGCTATTGTGCAAATCTAATCTTAATTTTCTATAGAATGATTTTGTGCGACAACCTATTACAGTATGTCCATCACTTATGGACTTAGCAAATGCTCCTGACATAACTCCTCTTGCAGTTACCCAGGTTTATTTCCTACACAGGCACTTCACTGTTCGCTGTTCACTGTTCATCAGAGGTGCTTTATGCATGCAAGCATGTAAAAAAAGAGAACACTATATGACAACATGATCATGGTCCAGCACCTGTCATTTGTATCATATTATTTATCCTAACATGTTACCATCCTATCATTTGCTTATTTATTATTATAATTTTTTTAAACACATTACTGTTGACATGATTGGAATCCATCATCCATCTATCCCTTCCACTTATCCAGGGTCTGCTCCAGGTCCTCCTCTCGGTGAGGGGCCCAGGAGGCAACCTAGTCAGATGCCTGAACCACCTCAACTGGCTTCTTTTGATGTGGAGGAGCAGTGGCTCTACTCTGAGCTCCTCACAAATGACTGCACTCCTCACCCTGTCTCTAAGGGAGAGGCCAGCCACCCATTGGAAGAAGCTCATGTCTGCCGCTTGTTCTAGCCCAAAGCTCATGACCATCGGTGAGGGTAGGAAGGTACACTATATTAGTTAACTTTACTAGGTTATCAAAAATATGCTCTTGTATTTATTAAGTAACATTTACTTCCAATAGGAAAAGTGCAAAGCACTTAGTGTTTAGAGTGAACATTACTTAATCTAGATTTAAGCTCACTAGCGATAATAAGTAGCCGTCAAAGTGAGTATGTGCAGTTGAGTCTCTCCCGTTCAGCAACTGAACAGTCCAGCCCATAGACCAGTGGCGTGGTTAGCCTCACAGTTAGAATAAGATCTAGAAGGCGTGGGTTTGATTACACCGTCGGTGGAGTTTGCATGTTCTCCACGTGTTTGTGTGGGTTTCCTCCCACAGTCCAAAGAGATGCAGTTACTGGGGTTAGGTTAATTTGTTACTCTAAACTGCCCATAGGTGTGAATGGTTGTCTGACTCTGTGTTGGCCCTGCGACAGGCTGGTGGCCTGTACAGAGTGTACCCTGCAGTGTCTGCAGTGATGCTCTGTCAATCCAGTGGCACTGCTCCGGATCTCCATGCAATGTTGTAGAGTTGTGTCAACAAAGACAGCCAAACAACATCCAGAGACTTTCAGAATTCGGCAAATCTCGTCAGCCTCTCTTGAAATGCTGTTGAAGTTCTGCTGGAGGTGGGAGTTGAAGATCCTGGCACACCCTCATTATATGTTTTGGTGTGCCAGGTCTATCCAGCATCCTGCCCGACTACCTGATCCAAGTCATCACCAGGTGGGGCTCAGTTGACAGCTCAGCTTCTCTCCTCACCCAAATGTCCAGAATTTACAGCCACAGATCTGATGATACGATTACAAAATCAATCATTGACCTATGCCCTATGGTGGCCTGGCGACCTTTGGACTTATGCATATCCTTATGTTCGAACATGGGGTTTGTTATTGACAAATTGTGGTTTTCATACAATAACAAAACACTACTCGAGTTCAGATCAGGCAGGCTGTTCCTCCCAATCATGCCCTCCAGGTCTCACTGTCATTGCTCACATAAGCATGACGATGGAGTCACTGGATGGAGCACCCTCAAGCCTCCCACCCAGTGACTCCAAGAAGGCTGGATACTCTGGACTGTCCTTTGGCGCGTAAGTGCACGCAGGGAAGCAACCCTCTTGTCCACTGATGAAAACTTCAATTCACAGGCAATAAGCCAAGGGGATACAAGGATACCCACCCCAGGATGCTACCTCTCACTGAGGGCAACTCCAGACTGAAAAGGGTGCAGCCCCTCTCCAGGAGACCAGTGGAGTCCAGTCCATGCATTGAGATGAGCCATTCTACATCTAGCTTATATCTCTGGTATCTAGCTCAGGTTCCTTCCCCACAAGAGAAATGACTCACTGGCTCAATAGCCAGCCTCGCTAGCTGGGGCCTCCACCCTTGGCTGCCGTCCGAAAAATTCTGCCTACAGGAGGTCACTAATGCCCGGCTACCAGACGTTCTCCATCAAGCTCCCTTCCCAGGCATGACTCCAGGGTGGAGCCCCAGTAACCGCATCCACAATAGGGTAAAGTGTTCCCTTGATGCATGTTCCATAGTGTTCGTTGGAATTGCCCTTTGTCTGGCCCCTCACCAGGACCAATTTGCCATGGGAGACTTTACCAGGGGGCAAAGCCCCTGGGCAACATAGCTCCTTGGATAACTGGGACACACAAAGCCCGCTACTACAATAAGGTGGCAATTCATGGAGGAGTGATTGGAAGCAAATATAAGAGAAAAATTACCAAATTCTGGGACATTAGTATCTATAAAGCTTTGTGGCGTGTTCATAAAACACTTACAATCATGTAATTGAATTCTGGGTCTGAGGTCTTTTTGTGGGAGTCCTCCAGTGCATTGGTATCCCTCATATACTACTAGTTCCTTTTAGTGTTTTTTTTAATAATTTCACTTAAACTACCCCACCAACAACTGTATGAGTTTTGTATGTATTAACTTTTGTATTTGTGTTTATTAAGTTTTGTATTTATTTACTATTACCCATGGTAGAAGGGAACACACATTTCTGCTAAATAGTGCCGAAATTAAGGAACTGACTGACTGATTGATGAAAAAAATTACAAACTAAAGCTAACTAAAACTTCTTGGACAGGCTATACCACAAAGCAGCTCATGATATTTCTCAAGTAAAACAATTGAAAATGCTCCAAAAGGCAACAGCAACACAAAAAATTTTGGAGATCTGATCACTCAAAGTAGTTTAGGTGATTCCTGGCAAATCACTATTTGCTACAGCTGCCTGTGTCCTGCCTGTCAATCAAAGCAGACATATCTGTACTGTACCTCAGTTATTTAAAAGTTACCCATTGGAAAGGTATTAAGAGCAAAACTATCCAAACACTAGACGCCCTTACTAATGCAATCATCCCATTTATCTGATCTTTGGACCAGAACTGAGCTTGTGAACTCTAGCTTGTGACCCCCTGAGGCTGGGTTTGTGTCCCCTCCCAGTCTTGATCTGGGGAGCTTTCACATCAAAGTTAAATGTGTTAGCCACAATTCATTGTGGGAATCACTGTTTTAACTGTAAAACTGCGACAAGCCTGACAGCCTGGAATTATGTCACATATATATTCAGCTTTAACACAACATTATCTTTTTTTATGAGAGTTTCATGAAAATGGGATTTTTTTTTTTTATTTGAAGAAAGGTGTGAAAAATTAGAGGTGTTGGAATGTTACATTCCTAGGCTGAAAAGTGACTTATAGTCCAGTAGACTCCGCTATCAGTTTAAATAAAAGTCCTAGAGATCAGGCAGAACCCCATCTCTGATGAGTCAGTGACCTGCAGGCCAAACAGGAGGTGATAGTGTGTGTGTGACGGCATCTATGAGTGTCAGCGTGTGTGTGTGTGTGTGTGTGAGAGCGAGAGAGTATTTGTTGAAAATACCAGCAGACCCTTGGAGCCTCTTTGCCGGCCATCTCTGACGCCATCTTGACATCGACTCTGAGGTGGTGCTCTGAGAATGCTGGTTATGCCCACTCTGAAAGTTTGTACCTGGCACCCATCACTCTGCACCTCTCTCACGCTCTCTCGCTTTCTTTTTGCACTTTACCCTTTCCTGTAGCTCATCGTTGTTGTACCCATATCTATTTTATATACTCATGCTATTTTTGTCCACCCCCAGTTTTTACACTCTGTATCTATTATTAGCAGAACAATATTCTACAAATAAATATAATAAGATGATACCTGAAGAGAAGGACATGAAGGAAGTGAAAAAAGTCTGAAGTAGGATAGCCAGTTGGGGCCATGACCCCTTTCCACTATTTACTGTCACACAAGCACCAAAAATAAAAACAATCTTCAAAGAAACATACCATTCTTCTGGTCTCTCAATGTACATGTACTATCACAATGTGGCATAGTGACAGGTGTGATCTCCTCACATAATTGTTGTTAGTTTAAAATTTGAATTATCCAGATAAGTCTTCAACTTATACAGAAAGTCCTTCCACTAACCACTAGAAATAGAACAGAATAGCCTTTTATTGTCATTGTACATGGTACAAGAAAATTGTGCATTCTCCAGTCCACACAAAGTTTGGTTCTCTGTGCTAAATATTGTCAATTTAAAATAAATTAAATGGAAAAGACTATTTTAATACTGAAGCTTTAAATTATTACACATGAAAAACACACATTAAATATACAAACTGTATATTATTTCACATAAAATGTACAGTTTGTGTATTTAATGTGTGTATTTCATGTGTAATAATGTACAGTTTCAATATTTAAATTGTATTTAAATACTGAAATGGCAATTGGCCACATTATCAACCTTGCAGTATTCCTCACGTAATTGACATTGTTGAGTTGTTGGGTGTGAGCCTTTGCCAAAAAGGGGGTATGCACAGCCTGAGGCCTTTTTCGTCAAAGTTTTGATGTGTTTCGGCCCCTGTTTACACGAGAATGTTGTGAAAACGATACATTTTGAAAACAGGCTCCAGAGTGCAGCGTTTTCAAAATGCTAGCATTTTGAAAACGCTGCACTCTGGAGCATTTTGAAAACGCAGTCTCCGTTTATGTGTAAACAGGCAAAAACACTGCTTTTTGGAAAAAGGGGGCACTAGCACATGCGCACTATGGTTGTGACTCCTATATACACACCACCAACTTGTGGCCTGGCAATGGGAACTGTAATGTTTTCAACATCTTGTGTTTCTGTGCAAACCGAGATCGTTTCTGAAGTTTCTGTCTGAACTCGCTACTTTTTCAAAACAAAAATGGCAAAACGACACAATTTCCAATGGAAACATTCGTGTGTAAACAAGGCCTGAAACCATGTTTAGCTGGATAATACCTGTCAAAATCAAAGCTATATGAATGTGGATGCACTTCATCTGTCACTGGTTTTAATTGTCTAATCAGTGAATTAAAGTCTATGAAAGCATCACAACACACTGATGATTTTTATGATGTATATAAAAATACACACTGCAACTTGAAAAATGTTTTTCCAATTTGACAAGACTGTCACAGCTTATTGTCAATAAATGTGCGTTATAGGAAATATGACGGTTATTGCAGTGGCACATTTGTCTTTAAACTCTCAGCACCTTAGGGTCTTTGCAAAGATATTTTTCAATGTGAAGCAGTGAAGCAAGGAAGCATTCCAGTCTATAAACCAATGATGAAGGTGATAGGGATAGGACATAGGCGGGTCATAACTTCTTCAGTATACTTGCACAATTGGAAAGTGAAACTAAAACTAATACGATTAAATATATCCAATCAAATACATCTGCTGTTAAAACAGATATAACAAAGCCACAGTAAAAGTATAAAATAACTGCTTAATACTTTTGTTTAACACTATCTAAAGTAGTTGTTAATGGTACATGGACTAGTCCTTATGAAGCGCTTTTCTACTCTGAGCACTCAAAGTGCTACAACACGTCTGCACTTCCATGTTTAACTAAGCTAAGTGCTTTCATTATCTAACTTTCACACACATTCACACTTCCAACGCTTGCGTCGGAGAGCAACTTGGGGTTCAGTATCTTGTCCGAGGATACTTTGGCATGCAGCCCGGAGCAGCCAGGAATTGAACCGCCGACCTTCGGATCACTAGGTGACGTGAGCTACTCCTGAGCTACATTTTGTAAAAATTCAGACCAGCATGATTGCGGTTGACATAATATGGCACAGTCCTAGGTCAAAGTAAAGAAATTCTCTCCTTTCCTTTTTCCTTTTCCTTCCTCTGAAATTCAAATAAGCTTCAGAACTAGCAATCTGTAATAATAATGATTAAGGCTGTTGCTTTACTCACTTGAGTAAATAAAAGTGGCCTTCTGTGGCCTTCTTTTTTAACACTTTCCCTTTCCGAAGTCTCCTCATCAGTTTTCCGGTCTCCACATCTACCTCCCTACTTCTGTGTCTACATACATCTGTTCCTTTCACCAAGAGTAATCCTCAAACCTGTCTCGCGCCTTTTTTATTGCTCCCTCTCTGTTCATACATCTCCTCCTCTTTTCAGCTCTTCTCTTTAACTATTCCATTCCTCCTCCCTTCATTCCCCTCTTAATGCAGCACCCCCACCCCCACATGTTTGTCCCTCATCTGAGAGGTGATGGAGAGAGGAGCGAGAAAAGAGGGAGGAGAGCCTGCAGGGATTGCGTAAGCCTGGACTTGACCCCTGCTTTCTGGGCTCCGAGTAGTCTCCTCTTCACCCTGAGCTTATGATGGATGGAGAGACAGCTGGGCAAAAAAATTCTGATAGCATCCATCCTCATCTTAGGTTTAAAACACACACTTATAATGTCAGTCTTGGATGCCTGGGAAAAGAAAATTAGATCATTTCGCATGTCAGTGTCTGTATGTACACTGTAAAAAAAACTGCGCAAATTTTTTGTCAAAAGCAAAGATTATACGTTTTTAGGCCCAAAAAAGACATCACTAAGTTTAGATTGGGATCCCTTCCACAATTAATGAATCTATTAAGAAATGTGCCAAAACTTTTCAAATATTTTAAAGAAATTATTATTTTTATCAGTGTGTTGGAATTTGCTAGTTTATAGTTTTCAATGTTAAAATCGCATATTAATTTTGCACTATTTTAAAATCAGATTTTAGCATTTTGGCAGCTACAATTTTGTTTGTTTTTTTTTGTTTTTTTATTTCTTTATTTGCTTTTGGAGTCAGAAGTCACAGATTAGATTAGATTAGTAAAGTTTAATCTATTCTAATTGAATATTTAGACGAGAGGGTGAAGTACTAAATTAAAATAGCCACTGTGGATCATCTGCCTTCAGATCAACCGATCCCTAGCATCCTCCAACCCTCTGCATGTCCTCCATCACTATTTCTATAAATCTTCTCTGAAGTTTTCCTCTTTTCCTCCTGCCTGGCAGCTTCATATTCACCCATTTTTTCCCAATATATCTACTATCCCTCCTCTGGACATGGTCAAACCATTTCAACTTTGCCTCTCTAACTTTGTCTAAAACATTCTTGATCTAAGCTCTCCCTCTGATATACTCATTTCTAATCTGTCCATTCTGGTAACACCTTCAACACTTTTTTTCTGTGCCACTTTATCCAAAAGAAAAGTCATAGCAGGTCTCAGTACCATCTTGAAAACCTTGCCTTTCCCTCTTGCTGTCGTCCTTCAACCACACTTATCTCCACCCACTCCACTTTTTGACACCTTTTGTGCACTGCCTGTTTCTTTGACTCGAGGTATTTCAAACTCATCCACACCTCTGCTCTTTGCTTTACTGTTACACCCATCGCCCTCTAATTTACACACATGTATTCTACCTCGATTCTAATACTTTCAGTTTTCTTCTTTCCAGAGCACACCTCCACTTTTCCAGTCTCCTTTCCACCTGCTTCCTACTCTCATTATAAATCACAGTGTTGTCTGGGAGTGTCATAGTCCACAGAGATTTCTGGCCGTCAACCTGTCCATCATCACTGCAAACAAGAAGGTTCTCAGAGCCAATTTTTACAGGCAACCCATCTGTTACTCCCCTCACCAGTAACTCATTGTCCTCATACATGCCCTGCACCACCCTCACATACCACTCCTGACTTCCTCGTGCAGTACCACACTTCCTCTCTTCCCCATGGCTTCATGCCTAATCAACTTTATCCCTCTGTAGTCACCTTTGTTCTTGAGAATCAGTACTAGTTCACTTCTTCTCCATTGCTCGGGCATCCTCTCACTCTCCAAGATTGCATTAAACAATCTGGTTAAAAAGGTCACTGCGCCTTCTGTTATGGCTGTGTGTCAAGCTCAGACAGAGCAAAGGCAGTACCAAAAAGTTTATTTGCCGCAGGCAGGGAACCAACATAACCAAAGGTTGTCAGAAGCCCTCAGGAAACCTCCACTTCTAATGAACAGATGAGGGGGCTACAGATGGAAAAGCCAGTCTGAGGAGAGAGAAGCTGGGTTTAGGGCAGGGAGGGAGAGATGGCTGAATGGTGGAAGGCTTACGTGGAGAGAGCGTGGTGGACCTGCTCAGGGGGAGGTGAACGAGCTAGATGGTATGGGGATGTCTCTGGGAGGGCATGCAGGCAAGGGGTCCGCAACAGCCAGGTCCAGCGTCCGTAATCTGCTGCAAGGAAGCACACAAAAAACGTAGCATTTGAGCTGCACCTGAGAGAGGACAACTCGCACCACAGCAGGTGACAGAGCGGTAAATACCACGGATGAACGCAGACACTCTGGCGAAGGTAGGAGGCTCTGGCACAGTCCTAAATACTGGGCTGATAGCTGGAAGCTCGCTGTAGGTGTGCAGGATCTGAGTGCCTCCACCCCCTGCTCCGCCCAATCCATCAGAGACACCAGCTTGCCCACCCCTGAAATGAAACAAGCCAGCACACACCACCAGCCCTCTAACACACACACTTTCTTTGAGACATCTCTATACATCCACTGCTATTTCAAACAGACCAACCACTTTTCCACACTTCATCCTCTTCACAGCTGCTCTCACTTTCTCCTAATACTCCTACCCCCCCACCCCCCAACACACACACACACACACACTTCCAAATAATCCTGTCTACTTCTTTCATCTCCCTGACTACTCCACTTTTTCTTCAGTAGCCCTTTCCTTTGAATACTTTCCTGTACTTCCTCATTCCATCACCAAATATCCTTGTCTTCTTTCCCCTTTCCAGAGGATGCATCAGATATCTTCTTGGCTGTATTTTCCCAGTCATCTGGTAACTAGGTAACTCTTCCCTGCCACCCAAAGCCTGTATCAACTCTGGACAATACTCTTCCTTCTTTAGCTTCCACCATTCAAATACCTTGCCTTCACTTTTTCTATTTGATTTCCAAACTCATCTACATGTGGATGTATGAACACCCACATGAAAGATCTTTGAAGCTTCAATGCTAAAACGTTCGAGACTGCAAGTGAAACATCTTGCAGTTACTGAAAACATTTTAGCCCTTTCTCTCGTTTAATGCTGTAGTACGGTATGTGTGAAAGCACATTAGGATTCTCAGGAGTGTAGTTATTTGTTTGAGATATGTCTGATGCCTTATACATCACAGCTATCACCCTGCGTTTGGAGCAGGGAGATGAGCTACAGCTTAGTTCTGCTGCTTTTATCAGCCTTAAACTCCAGCGTTAATAAAGAGACAGAAAGAATGAAAAGGTCAGCAGCGAGGCTCACCCCTCTTGTCATCTTCATACATAAAATCCCATTCACCTCTGAAATCTATCCATGGAACCAAAGTTTAAAAAATGACTCTAGCTCATAGACACTTTCACTGAGAGCTGCTGGTGCCAAATAGCAATAAATATTACAGCAGTTTATATAATGTAGTAATAGTCTTGAACTAGGTATGGATGTCTGTGCCGGGCACTTTAGTTATTGATGTTAGGAGCTGGTCTCTGCAATGAAGTGATATGGAATGCTATGGGGTGCTACAGAGCAATGGCGCTAGGTGTCAGGCAGGTGTTTGGGACCAACTTTAGAATAATTACATGAGCCTTCATGTGGAAAGCATGTCTGTGCTATATGCAGCTGCAAAAATGGAGGAAGGCTTCTCTACAGATTTCCCCTTCAAGGATAGAATTTTGTGCCCCCCCCCCTTTTCCTGTAAGCTTTTTTTTCCCTCAAGGAAACAATCAAACTCACGGTCACGGAAGTCATCGTTCTCAGGTGTCTCCGTGCAATCCATCAACCTGTTGTTTTCCGCCTTATTTTAGGCCCCACTCACTCTTGCCCGTTGTCATGTTTTGTGTTTTTCTACCTAAAAATGGAAGAATATGTCTGTGAATAGACCCAGTTTGAGTTAAAGGCTAATAATATCAGTAGACTGTGTGATTTATGATCTTTTCACAGGGAAAATAACTACATGTGCATGTGTGTCTGCTCAGAAAAGCTCTCTTTCTCAGTCTGATATTCAAGGAACAAGGTCATCAGACACATGATAAAACATTTACCAGTATTTAAGCTCTCTGCTGCAAGGTCTGTGCGGTATTACTGTTGTGCAATGTGAGCGGTGTTGGCTTTAGATAAAAGTATGAATGAAGCATGTCAAGCTGAAGCGAGTTCACTTTTGCTCTGGAAATTTAGTTTAGCTTGTTGGGGTGGGGCTACTGAGTGATATGTAAGTTGACTTCAGCCTACTATATGGTTAGTGTGTAATTTCAATGCTTTTCATTACATGAGCTTTTTGACAATTTTGATCCAGTTTAAAAGAGTGGTTTTTACTTATTTTTACTTTTGAGCAATATTTCCTCATATCTGGTTTAGATTAAATCAAAGGATATGAAAAGACGCAGAAAATTAAGGTTCTTCATTTAACATTAACTGGATGCTCTTTCTGGATTGACCTCTCGCTCTCAGTGCTTTGTCTTACCTTAAAGACATAACCAGCCAACAAATGAACAAGAACTACACAACAGTAGTGCAGCTAGTATTAGAAGGGTTAAGAGACACTTAGTAACCACTCTAAAAGGCAGTTTATGCTTGCCATTGTCATCTTTGCATTTGAGTATAGTGTAGCTATTCTGTAATTATTCCCCACTGTCATGAGAAGATCCATGTCATTTAAGAAGTCCATGCACTGAAGAATAGAATAGAATACCTTTATTTTCATTATATAGGATGTACAATGAGATTGAAGTGCAATCCAAACGTTAGTGACCTGATTCTCAATGAAGGGGAGGAAGACACAGAGAGGTGAGGAATGAGGAGCATGCTGAAAACAATGCTCATTTGACCTCTTACTATAGCAGAGCAGGACAATGGTGACAAATCAAATACTTCCATGACCTCAAAGCACGAGTTACACAGAGCTGAAGCTCATGACAGTCTCGTCTAAATACCACAGCTAAACACACTGCTAAATTGTTTAAAGGAAGTAAAAATCATAGCCATGATGCTTCCTAAATATATTCATTATTCATTATTAAATTGATTTTCTTTGTCTGCCAGAAAATTAAATGATATTTAAGGAGGCATGGTTTATTTTTGTACAGGTACATAATTTCTGAAGTAGCAGTAGAGATTACAATGTAAGAAAAAATGTAAGAAAAAACTTCCTAATGTTTCTCCTATCCACCTCCCAATAGATAACGGGTACTTTGGTTTATAGAGCCCTTGTTGTATTATAACCTTTGCCCTACCCATTGTGTGACCTTTAACCAGTTGAGGATCTGTTCTTGTGTGAACAATAGTGGTCTTTATTCAGCCTCCCACATGGGCAATTGTTGATTTTAAGTTAGATTCATATATTAAAATTACTTATGGTTGAAACTGTGCACCTATAGTTAGTTAATATTCATTCATGAATGCTGATCATTGGTTAGTAGAAACAGATGTGCCTTTGCTGGGAGCTCATCAGTGAACAGAGCAGTAAATCACAGCAGAATGGGGGTTTCTGGGGTGAAACAAATCATGTGATGACATGCAGCTAGCCCCCCTCAAAAGGTTTCTGTCACACCAGCGTGACAACATAACCTGTCACTGCAGCAACAGTTAGAGGCAGAAAAGAGCTGGGAAGATTTTTCCGCAACAGCGCTTAACAAATCACTTGTAGAACCTGATAAAATACTATATTCTTACTAGAATTATCTGTTTGTCACATAGATACACTATATTTTTTTCTCAGTTGTATCTATTTTCCTCAAGCTTCTGACTGCACAATTATGTTTGTCTGATGAGATGCTCATTGGGTCAAATGAAGTCGCAAATTCTTTGCAGAACTTGTCTTTCAAGAGAAAGATGACCTTAAGGACAAAAGGGACCTAATGTCCAACTTATTCCTGGACTCTGCTAGAGTAGAGGAAGACAGCAGTGTGCTAATATGTGTAATATTAAAGACACACATGATCATCAACAGGGAGAAACAGATAACAGATTTAAAACACAATAAACTGCAACAAACTCTACAATAAGCCTCGGCGTCAGCAGTGACGTGTGGTGAGGTTTGTGACGGGTGAGGCACTCACAAACCGCAGCACTGCCCCCTATCTGTGTGGCACAGTACTTTCTGCCTCACTCTGTGCATTTTTGACCGATTACAAAGAATAAACATGTCGAACACATTCATTCAATACATTAGCAATACTGTGGAACATCAGCATGTGCAGCACATGTGTAATCAAACATGTATATTGGCAATATAAAGAGAGACAGCAATGGGCATGCGCCAACCACCTGCTTCATTTATTGTATTGCATGTGACACAGTGCCACCAGAGGTGGGGCACAGCACTGCACTGCCTCGCCCCGCATTTCTTCCATGTGCTTGAACAGGCGATACATAAATTCCATGATTTTGAACAGTAAAGTGTTGAAATAATTCAGAAACCAGTTTCATAAAACAGTTTTATAGAACAGTCAAGTGGTCAAATGTATTTTCTTTTATCATAGTTAGTATTTTACTTGTCATGATGACAGGGGAGGCACTGCCTCACTTGCCTCCCCTGACTGCACGTTACTGAGGCCCCGTTTACACGTGTTACGGCCCGACTAGGGGCCTGGAGCGCAACATGAACGAGAGACCACCATTCGTCCCCCATGACCCAAGCAGCCACACAACAACTGTCTGGTGTAAAAATACAGAAAAGGTTTATTTGTCCACACAGCCTCAGCACACAGAGCGATCCAGTCAGGGTGAGCCAAGGCCAAAACAATAAACAAAAGGTGAACTAAAATCTCCCGCGAACTGCCGTCTGACCTATAAACCAAAAGAAACTAAAGAAATGACAGTCTTACCTCCCTACCTAAATCAACACAGGAGAAAACCTACTAAACAAAATGGCAGCTCACCCCTACCCACTGTGAAACAACCCATTTACAACAACGTACTGTAGCTGGTGGGACACGGGACACGAATGCTGTTCTCCACTCCGTGCATGGTCCGACCAGCCTAAGTAGGATGTGACACACGATGACACCCAATCCTCCGCAGGCGGAAAACACACCGCACCAATCCCCTCCAGGCACCTGCACAGACAAATCAGCATAACATAGCATACACCTGCACACTCACCCCTTGCAGACGTAACACACGACACCGTTTCTACTGGAAACGGCGTTGTTTTGATGCGTTTCGGTCTCCCGTCTACATGATGTTTCAGAAACGCTCTGCTTTTACACGAAAACGCTTGAAACGATGAAAAAGATTCCCATTGCCAGTCCACAAGGTGGCGGTGTTTTTTGCAAAGCTTGTTTACACAACACGTGCATGCGTGGAGGGACTAAGTAGGATGCGCCGAAAACATTTATTCATTATTTACAAAATGGACAATGTGAGAGGCTTTGTGGACTGACAACGAGGTTGGATTGCTGCTGCACACAACATTCAATAATAAAACGGCAAAAACATAAGAAAAGATCGACTGTGAATTGCGCTACTCGAAGTTCGCTGAAGCACTGGTGAATCCTAACCTAAACGAGTGGTGCTCATCTATTAGCGCATGGGTGAAAAACTCTGGTGGTCACAACCATAGTGCGCATGTGCCAGGACCCCTTTTCCAAATCACCTCGGCTTCAACCGTTTACATGACAACGGAGGTCGGTGTGTTTCTGAAACGCTCCACTCTGGACCCTCTTTCGAAAACACATCATTTTCACTCCATTCTCATGTAACTGGGAGGCGGAAACGCATCAAAACAACACCGTTCTCATGTAAACCGGAGGCCGAAAGGCATCGAAACGACATCGTTTTTATTTTTATTTTTTATTTATTTATTTTTTTAACAGCCTGTCATGTCTGGCAGTTTGTGCAAGCAAAATAGCAATATGAATGCACTTTTGTGCCAAACATATTTATTCTCCCAAGATGAGCACTATAGATTCTCTGTAGGCTTATCTTGTTGATGTTTATTCTTTTATTGTGATTTTGTGTATATATACATATTTTGATTATTCTTGAATTGACAGGATGAAAGAGAAAAGGAAAAGAAGAAAAAGGTGGGAGAAAGGGGAACAATAGAGGGGGACAGAACACCAGCTAATTAACCAAAATAAATAAATACATTGTATACACATGCACATACATATATTTACACACACATGCACACATATTGA
>VUQK01041171.1:0-15401 GCA_015106715.1 Bujurquina vittata
GTTAAATTAAATGGGCAGAAATAACAGGAAAATTAATAGACTGATAATGCTCACTTGCACAGCCGCCCCAAAGGCACATTTTGAACCAGGAGAAGCACTCTTTATATTATAGATCTGCTTTGAACACCACTTTGAGTTCCACCTGTTAGTGCAAAATTAATCAAAAATAAAAGGATTCTACTTTTATAACAAAAATAAAACTTATAGCAGTTGTCTAATACTGGAGCTGAGCTGATGTCCTCAGTTTTCTCTCTGATTTACTGATTTCTTATACACTTTTTTAGATAATTCCACATTTCTCCATAACAGATGCAGTGTGCTTGTTCTACAAATGTTTTTCCAATTTCCTTTTTTTTAGGGGGGGCATGTTTGGAAAAACAAAGCAGCCAAATATTAGCTGCTCTTTTCTTACCCAAACCAAATATCAGATTTTAAAGGTATTTATAGCAGAAAAACTGTGAGAGGAGCTGTGTATCATAAAAAGGCACAGAATCAGGCTGCTGCCACCTAGAGGTTTATTAAAATACAGTAAAAAATACTGCTACTGCACATTTTTCTGAACACATGTATAAACATTGCTGTGGTCTTCTGAGGTAAAATTATGAGAATACAAAAAAAGAAAAAAACTGTCACATTTCAAAACCAGCTTGAGTCACAACATTTAAACACACACACACACACACACATGCGCGCACACACACCTACACGCAAACACATCACAGTTCTCAAGCTAGAATGTTTTCATGCAAATACATATTTGTCTTTTAGCTAAAAAAAAGATCACATGAACATTTTCAGGAGTTGCTGTATTCCACAATTCACCAGACAGAAAATTTGTGACTGACGCCAACATCTTAGATATGTTTCCTGCTCCAAATCCTTGCATTAACCATCTCACCAAATACAGCAGCCTTTTAATTTTTTATTTTTAAGTTCAACTGTTTTTATCTTCTGAACAGCAAAGGTGGTTAGGAAAATAAATGAAGCGAGGGACCGTATAAATACAGAGTTAAAAGAACTTTGGCTTATCAAAGCTTTACAGTTTACAGAATATAAAGATTTATAACCCAAGGCTAATGCTGTTCATGCCGCTACTTGCTTTAGTTTCTAGTCTTTGTGTTTTTCTTTATAGTTGTATTTTTTCCTTTTACAAGCAACTTCCTTCCAACCACCACGCTCACACTCCTGTGTCTTCCTCCTCGTCATCGTCGTCCTCCTGCTGGGAAAGGAGCTGGTAGTGTTCGTTGCTCACCGAAAGGAAGACGGGCCTGGGATGAACCTCGTCTTCTTCGGAGGGGACTCGATGAGAACGGGAATCAAGCTGTTCAGTGGAGCTGCACTTGGTGTACAACTCATGACGCATTTCCTGGCCAACTTCATCCGGGGAGGGAGTGCTACGGACCCAGCGGCTCTTCACGAAGGAATGGATGTAGCCAACAGGTACAGGCAAGCTGGCAAATACTATGAGCATGATGATCATAGCCAGGGCCCAGCCAGGGTACTCGAGGGTCATCTCTGAAGCCTGAAGAGGCAAAGACACAGAGCTTATCAGTGACAAACACAGGCAGAAGTACCTTGCACTGCTCTATTCATGACTTATTTGTGAGATTTATAGAAGCTATGACATTAATAAGAAGATAAGAAATCATGGAGACCTGGCTTGTCTCTCTCTCTCACTCTGGCACTCTCTATTCTGTTGAGTATATGTCGTCTATCCACTTCCTGTGTTTCAGAGACCGGTTGTCCTCCAGCTCTCGTTGGCCCAGCATCTGGGGTGATTCCTGCAGCTATTGGTGATCAGCAGTTCCTAACTAAGCTGGAGGGTGACAGACCCAACGCTGGATTGTTACCTACACCTAGTCAGTGGAATTGGCTCTCCGGTAGTTGTGCGTTACTCCTTGTTGGCTACCAGAAGACATTTGTAACCCTTTTGTCTCCTTCTGCAAAGGAAATCCGGACCCTGAGTGTGTTCCTCAGAGTGAGTTTGTGGCGTGATGAAACAGAGGATCTGTTATTCTGGTGGCTCTGTTGGATTGTGACTTTGGGAACTTTGGATCAGACTACTGTGATCATCAGGGGCCACTAACCTTTGACCCTCCAGTTATTTGATGCTTATCTTTTGCTGTAAATAAACGCACTGATTTAAAAGTCTACATTTTGAGTCCACCAGATCTCTTCAGTCATGACAGTCTAGACATACATAAGCATTTGGATAGCTACAATTTTTTTTTCTTGTGAGGTTCTGCAATTTGGCACAATTGATTTATATAAAATAATCAATCAGTCCAAATTACCAAGGCTTGAACCACTGAATGCTAGGCTACTAAATGTAAGGCTCAGAATTGATAGTTACCATTTAGAATGAAGATTTTTGTTAATTAAAAAAAAGAGGGAAAAAGAAGTTTAAAAATGTATTTTTCCATTCATTTTATTAACTCCATATCCAGATCAGGGCCACAGAGGTGCTGGAGGCTATTCCTGCTGTCATAGGGAGAGATGTGGGGTAGACTGACTGCCAGTCACCCAACCTCAACCCAGAGAGACAAACACTCTCTGGGTTGAGGTTGTGCCAATTTGGAATCACCAGGAACCTAAAATGCATGTATTTGGACTGTGGGAGGAAGCTGGAGAGACACAACATGGGTACAGGGAGAACATGCAAACTCCACACAGACAGGAGATTCACACCTGAAACCTTCTCGCTGTGAGGCTAACCACTGCACAACTGTCTCTATAATAGTGTCAGTGAAGCTCACATGCTTCCATTTACTGATGATTTCACTGTTGATGAAAGTGCACTTTGAGTGCTCAGAGTAGAAAAGCGCTGTATAAGTAAGAAGATGCAATCCAATATGTTACCGTGCTCTGATTCCAGGCGGTGTACGTGGGCCGTTTGAAGATCATGCGCAACAAACTGGCTGCCAGAAGACTGACCATCGACAGCAAACAAACATATTTCCAGAGGTACTTGTACACCACCGGAGGGCGCCATTTGAGCATTACTTCAATATCATCCAGGAAGCTGCAATCATCAAAATAATTTGCATAATATGCATCTTTTTGATATGACATAAAGACAAACATTTGTAAAAATGTTCAGAGACAGTGTTTCTTACCGATCTGTTCCATAAACCCACGCCACACTAATGGTTTCAAAAATGACCACAATGATCAAGGGCAGGGTTGCAGAGTAGTCATCAAACATAGTCACAAAATAGTTGCCAGAACGCTGAGTGAACAGTAATCCCAGAAGGAACCCCACAGCACAGATGGACACTAAAAAAAGAGAAAATATATATTGATCTCACATAACACACCACTGCACTAAAAAAACACATACTTTTTTCTCATTTCTGTAGTTTTATTAAAAAAATAAAATACAGCAGCACCGTTTGAACATGTGTCAGTTTAACTGTATTACTTGTGAGTAGGGTCCGGTGGCGCCCCAAGATACTGAAATTGTCCATGAGAGGTGTGAGGATTCCCTGCATAGTTCCAAACATGGTGCTGAGGCCCAGGTTGAGCAGCATGAGGAAAAACAAAGTGGACCAGAAGGGGCTGGCTGGGAAGAATGCCATCACCTCAGTGAATGCTATGAATGCCAGTCCTGTCCCTTCGACACCCTGAACGCACACAGAGGGAAGACGGAGAGATAATGGAAACATGTCAGAATAAGCAGGATCCACTCGGTCTGACAGACAACAGACAAGATAACTGCTAGTGCGGTTTTTGGAGGCAACCTATACAAGCAAATTACCTGTGAAGCTTTATTACCACATGCTAAATAGAAAAAAGTGCTTTTCAGCACAGAGAATGATCCTTTAAAGAAACAAAATAAACACTGTGAGATAACTTGACTTTTTGTATCTCTTCTCCTGTTTCTTTAGTTTCTGCTTTCTTTCCTCTATCACAGTTTGCTTCCATTTTTCCTAGAAACCAGCAAGATTCAGTGTCCAATACATTTTCACCCTCTTCTGCTGGATATTTTATAACGCCTCCCAGATTCCTCATAGGTCCTGGGAACATCAGCACCTACATACAATTGTTATTGAAATGTTCACCTTCAGTCCATGAAGTCCTTTAAGCAATCCAGTATCTTGTGTCTCGTAGGACACCTGCAGTTCTTTAACTTCTTTAACAAAGTGAAGCAAAACATTTTGTGGTGCTTGAAGAATGAAGCCTCAACTGGCTCCTCCACATCGAAAGGAGCCAGTTAAGGTGGTTCTAGGATGCCTCCTGGGTGCCTCTTGGGAGAGGTGTTCTGGCATGTCCTATAGGAGGAGGCCCCCGGGCAGACCCAGGACAGGTGAGAGATATAATCTCTCCACCTGCCTTGGGGTCTCCCCAGATGAACTGGTGGAGGAGGCTGGGGAGAGGGAAGTGCGGACTTCTCTGCTCAGGCTATGGACGGACGGACGGCTGGATGGATGGGCGGGCAACTTTTTAAAAAATCAGATGTTTCCCAGTGATAAAAAACAGGCTAGCACTGCAAGTGCCATATTAGAAGCCTGATCTAATACCAGTGACCACTCTTTAGCATTGCTAAAATGTAGCCTAATACAGACCAGCTAGTGTCGTAATCTGCACACCCGCTCATAGATGTGTAGTCCCACCTTGTTATACACTATATTTATTCTAATTTCAGCTTCTTAGGTTCCTGTAAACTACAGCAAAAGTTAGATCTGTTTGTTTTTTTTAATCTTTGAATCTTATCTTTTGAACTACATCATTTAAGCTGCTTGTTAAATTGTTTTAATCATATTGCTGTCATGAAGGCATCTTCTGGATTTACCTCATTGTGGAGTAAAGCTGTGACTTGCTAATATCTCAAGATTACCTTATTCATCTCCTGTTCCAGACTGCAGTCAGTGATTTTAGGGCCCACCATGGAGCTGTAGTGTTGGTACCACTGTCTGTATTCAGCTATAGTCACAGAACTTGCATCTGTCATGTTGAACCATGGCCACCAGTGCTCGTTAGATCCACTGGATGCCAATGTGTTCAATACACCAAGATTTCTGGAAAAGTTAAAAACAAAAGTAATAATCAAACCGTTTGTCAACCCAACATCCTCGGCAGTTGGATTGGGATTATTTTAATCAGGCACACTCATACACACACATCCGTACTCAGCCACGCAGCGCAGTGCAATATTCTTGGCACGAAAACCTAGCACAACGAAAACCACTAGTGAGGCCAGCATGGATGTCATGAAGTTGATGCAGGAGACCATCAGCGCATCCCTGTGGCAGTTGTTGTGGACTGGATTGTAGGAGGAGTACGCAATAACAGAACCATAACCCAGGCCCAGGGCGAAAAACACTTGAGTAGCAGCCTGTCGCCACACCTGCAGGTTACCCCAGATTTCCAGCTGCAAATACAACAAAATAAAATTCTCTTTAGGTTTAAATGATTTTTTTCAACCCTATAAAATGTTCAATTAAGTTTTTTTTTAAATGAATGTGATTTAACAGTGTGCTTACTTTAGGATAAAACAAGTAGGTGATTCCTTCCACGGCACCGTCCAACAGCAATCCTCTGATGAGGAAAATAAAAAGCACCACGTAGGGAAAAACGGAGGAAAAGTACATTACCTAAGATTGGAAAAAGAAATAAGGAATGAGTTCTGTGACAGAAAATGTTAAAGGAAAAGTTCAATATTTTGTAAAATATATTCATTTGTTTTTCTCATATCTGTCCTTCACATTTGATGTACTGGACTGCCAGATATCGGAGCCACTACAGCAAATTAACAAACCTGCACCACCTCAATTCATTATTATGCAAAAAAACAAAAAATAAAATATATAGCAGTTTATCTGCTGAGCACTGTGATTCAAATTGCATACTTATATCTTTAAACTTGAGTGTGTATCCAGCACACATGGTTCAAACCCTGACAACATCTCTCTGGTCTAAAACTGGTTTTGGTGTAATACCAAAAACCAAGTTGTACATGTTTGTGCTGTTTTCATGGAGAACAGAGTTAGCATCAGTCCATAAATGCAGATCAGATTGTCACAAAGAAGGAATTAAATGCATTTGTCTTTGCTTTATTTTAAACAACAACTAATATTGAAGTCAATTCTATTCTATTTTATTTTAAAAGCTGCTTTATATTGTAAAGTAGAGTGTAGAGTGCTTTAGTAGAATAACGTGGTGGACCCAAATTTGAGAGGCTGAGTCTGAGTGTGGAGGTGTTTTTTTTTTAATTCTCATTTGTTCTATCCAGAAGCTTTTTTATTTTATATTATTCTACTCAATAAAGGGATAGCAGAAAACTATTCTTGACCACAAATTCAAGGATGTGCATGCGATGCTGAAGATGAGCTTGAACCAAGGCTGTGGTAACGTCCATGATGTACTCATGAAGTGCACTAATGCGAGTGTCTGAATGGAGATACTGGCTGAGGGATAAAAGTGATTTCCCAAGATTTGCCTTAATCCTGTAAAATGGTATAAACCTGTGTGTACGTGTGCCTTCACATACCTTTGCAGAAGACTTGATGCCCCTTATCATTGCCAAGGAAACAATTACCCAAGAGGCCAATAAACAGCCCGTCATAATGGAGTTAAACCCTCCAGACTCTTCAATGGAACTTGTGATGTTAAGAGCTTTCCGAAACCAGAAATATGACGTCGGAGAGCTGCCTGCACATTCTTTCACTGCTGATTGAAAAAAAACCCACTATAGACTTACAGGTTTTTGGACTTAATCTTATTTCACTTGTCTGTTACGTGATTACCTGTGCCGTTACTGGCTACATCAGTTGGACACTGCTCCCATGGCAGAGGATACCGAAAAGAGTTACCCATGTAGAACAGGCTCCACGCAATGATAACATTGTAGTACAAAGCCATATAAAAACAGACCTGGGGAAGAAGAATGGGTTTATTACTGCTTCAGTCAATAAATGATCAATAGCAAAAACTTCAGATATTAGATTAAGTATGTTGTGCTGCAGATTGTTTGAAAAATTGTTTTAGGAGACTTGAAATGACTTAAGCCAGGATGGAGCGCTAGTGTAACGCTTCGCTTCTCTGCATGTATGCTCGACATGTTATGATTAACCCAGGGAATGTAGCCATAAGGTTTGTGATGTTGACCTTGACTAAGACAGACACATTTTATAAGAGGCACAGGCTATCGAGTTGTCCATTTCTGTGTGGTGTATACATACAAAAAGTTCTTGGGCACTCTGTTTTTTCCCCATCTTGTTACACAATCAAGTGCCAGCACAGACGTACGGCACACTACCTGTCTCATGTTACAGCATGTGAGTGTGTGAGTATATATACACACATGCAGCGTGGCTGGATATAGAAAATAAGGTGTTTACAGAAAGGTGATAAAGAGAGTGGCACATGTTGCAGAACTGGGAGTCAGATAAGTGGAGGTGAAAAGTCTATTAAAAATACTGACCGTGGCGGTACCTTTGAAACATAGACTTGAAAAAGAAAGAAAGCTAATAAACCACAGCAGCCTCATAAGAAGCTATGAGTAATCATTGTGATGGTGAGAATAAACACCAACTTTTAATAGTTAAGGGGTCGTATAAAGGTGGAGAACAGGCTTTCTTGCTTTCTTGTCTTGCCATTTCTCCGCCCCAATTACCTAATCACCTAAAATGCAATTTAACATACATAGATACATGAATGGGCTTATTTCAAATGAAGAAAAAAAAATTACAAAATACAAATAATTAATATGCTCACCATGCAGCTGGAGTAACCGATCCCTCCCAGCTTTGGGGAGATGTGCTTCCATACACCAATGCTGCCCTGTCGAATGCACTGGCCAGCCGCCAACTCCATAAAAAACAGTGGAACCCCCACAACCAGCAAAAGGAAAACATACAGCAGCATGAAGGCTCCTGGAAGGAGGAAGAGGTATACTTTAACAACAAAGCTAAGGTTACAGATAGTTCCAGGAAAAAGTTTCCATTTACAAATTTATTACTCACAAAAGATGGTCTGATCTTTCTCTAAGTCACACTTACAGGAAAACACAATCTAACTAAACACGTGACAAAAAACAGCTCTGCATTTCTTGTCTTTATTGAACATAGACTCATAATTCACAATTGAGGCTGGACAAAGTAAGTAAATTTCTGTGCTAACAACTTATTTCCAAGACATACTTGGAGTTTGTCAGGCTCAAACAGGCTGGAAAATGTGTTATAAAAGTGCCTTGTCCTATATGCAAAATCTAGTTTGGAAGTCTGTTCTTCAGTAATAATAGTCAGCTTCAGTCACAATCACTTTCCTGTTATTGTAGAAAAAAAACAGTGTAATGAAGTCCTGGTTCCAGGCTATCACACATAAAATACCACATATATTTCCTGGTAATCATCATGCTTCGTGAAATTTGTTTTAATAGGGTATTAACATGGATAGAAATAGGCAGTTTTGTATTTTGCAGCCCTGATTCCTGGTTATTACACAAAAACTACCACACATGTATCCAGGTAATAAGCCACAACATTAAACATAATATTTACACTGTTACCTTCAAACAAAGGAGAATGCTATCGACATAGAATTAATTCCAGCATTATAATATGGTAATAGTATGCTAATATGTTAATGCATCAACAAATATAACCTTATTATTATGAGGTTACTACTACAAATCAGTATATAAAAATTCTAATGCACAGATTTTTGTCATTTAATTATATTATTATATTATTACTAATTGGTTTTGCCTCATAAGCATATGTTTGTTACCACATTATTACCACCAGTTTCTGGCTTGTTATCACTCAATTACATAAATTCAATGTAATACTACTCAACAATAACCACTGTAAATAGTAGATAATTACTTGGCTATCCCTGCTGTTACTTTGGTAATTAAGTGGTAATAACATGCTATTTCCCTATTATTACCCAGTGTTGCCTCAATATTACCAAGCTGTAGTAGAAAGAGCTCTAGTTTTTGGAGGTCCTGCAGCTTGTTTATATTAAATTCCCTTTTATTCAAGCAATTGTGGTGCGTTTATGTATTGTGTTGCTTTGGCATCAAAACAGCCATTACAGTAAGTTAATCAGTCTAAACCATTGAGTTAATCTTCTTTTAACACTCACCTCCTCCATTTTGATGGCAAAGGTATGGAAACCTCCACACATTCCCTAACCCCACACTGAACCCCACCTGGGCCAACACATATTGGATCTTAGAATCCCATGCCGGACGGTCCCCGTCATCTGTCTCAACTCCATCAGGACCATCCACAGCTGTAAGCTGAGTCTGAGACTGGCTTTCTTCCATCCAGGTTCTGCCCTCGCTGCAGTCCAGCGGAGGCTTCTCCGTCTTGTCATAAACAGAAGAAATAATATGATAAACTAAAGCGATTATCAGCAGAAGCTTCAGGCGGACATATCACAGTCTACACAAAATCAAAGAGGTTATGCTGAGCAACTTTTCTGCACAAGAAAATATGTCTGGAGGCAAACTACTCAATACAAAATTATGTAAGAAAAAAATGTTAATTAGGCTAGAATTTATCAGGCACCACAAAGGAGGTGGGGGTGTGGGAGAGGGGGGGGTTGCAGTTATACAGCCATGTGTAGTCTAAGCTCAGACCACCACTCCTTACCTGTCACTGAAAACAACAACAGTGAGATAATGTGCCATTAATGTATGCCTACCTTTGCTCTTAATTCTCCTATTACTGTATTAGATGTATAATAAAATACTAATGCAAACACTTACATTTTTACTGATGCTCTTTTACATTAAATTCATTCAGCTGGCATGTTTAGCACTGGGACGAAGACAAACTGTGATGGATCAGTAAGAACGTGTGTTCATTAGTAGGGCTGACACTTGATGGCAAGTTTAAATCCACACTGAATGCATAGGCAAAGGGTTTGTGTTACTTACTGTGGTTTGTTATTATGAAATTATCCAGATTAATTGGATCACCCGAATTTTCCTTCATTTAATGAGCAGATATGAATGAACCCCAGGGTCATGGTGTGCCTTTCAGAAAAAAAGAAAAGAAAAGCATGCAGCAAATCACCAGCTAAATCACCTCAACACTGAACACTCCAAGTCAGCTCAGATGAGTGGGTTGGATCCAAAATGGCTTAACACAAGCCAAGCTGGCTTCAGAGCATGACCTATCTAGATAATTTGCGCATGCCCCTGCTGGTATCAGCTGGTTAGAATGGAAAATTACAAGATGTACGACCCAGAAAGAGTTCATGGCTGTTCAAGACACATGCCCGGATAGGGCAGGTGATTTCAGAAATATCTATGCCCACATGCGTAGAATGTGAGACTGTGACAAAAATATGCATGCAGAAATAGAAAGGAGGGAAAAGCAGGGTGGACAGCAGGCATACAGTGATGTGTGGTTGGGAGTGAGAGTGGGAGTGGGAGGGAGAAATCCACTGGGAGGTGTTAGGCTTGCATTGGTTCATACTGTGGGTGGTGCTGAGGTGTATGGGTAAACCACAAAGTGGGCGCAGTCGGTAACAAGACAGGAAAAAGTTATTAGGCTTCAGCTATCAGGATATACTGATCAAATAGCTAAAAAAAGTCAACAGTTTCATTAAGTTTTAAAGACCCAAATGATTTACAAACTATAAAAAGAGTTCCATTGGACAATGATGAAATGAGTTTATTTGACCACTTGCCTTATAACAAACACACTTTTCTAAAGAGCTAAAATGATTAGTAGATTATTTGGTTAGTCATGTAATTTTATTGAATACAATATTATGATTCACGTAATAGATAAACTGGGTAGAAAAACCCAAAGTGGAACACTATCAGTCATGGATTGGCCTCCCCAGACCCCAGACCTCAACATCATTGAAAATCATCTTGACTGCGAACAGACCAAAAGGCAGCCAATATCCAAAGAAGAGCTTTGAATGTCTCTCAAGAAGTCTGGAGAACTTTTCCTGAAGACTACTTGAAGAAATGAGAAGAAAGCTGCCTCAGAGAGTTCAGACTGTGTTGAAGAATAAAGGTGGTCACACCAAATATTGACTTTCAGGCTTGTTAGACTTGTGCAGGACTTTTACACAATACTATATACCTCTCTATCTTCAAAGGAAAACTAAACATTTGTCATCAACATGGGCCTTTATATACAAGCTGATATTGTTGTTTAGTGAATCTGCCATTGCAAAACCACAAGAACACAATTCTATATTTGGTTTTGTAGTTTACTCAAAAAGATCAGCAATATACGCACATTTGCTGTATGTTTTGAAATAAGAGGCCTTTGTATTCAATGTTTATTTCCACTTTTGGCTGATATTTTTAAATTTTGAAAATATTTTCCCACTTTGAAAGTCATTATGCAGTGTTTCTCAAAAGAACTGCAGTATTTTTCCCTTTCCTTCTCTTTTGCTATACTTGGTTAACCCTAATTGTCCTTCCACGAGAAACCCCAGCACACACACACGCATTCACACATAAGCAGTGGTTATAAATTTTTATCCACTGGTCAGTGAGTATCTATCCCAGGGACCAGTAGGAAAACAAACAACCACACTTCTACTCTACACAAAATCACACAGCAGTCATCCTTAAGGTACAAAATTACTCCATGAGTAAACACATAAGTGCACACTGAATCCTATGCATAAAGTTTATACACACACACACACACACACACATATTACTGCAAACATTTACATTTGGAAGATATGTTTTAGCTCTGAGTTTGATTTGTCATAACACTGGATCTGCAGCAAAGTCATTACACATTATGCGTCCTAATGTCTCAAAGGACATGAGGTCAACACGTGCTTCTCAGTTTACAGACTCCCCAGCCCCCTGCAAACAGCTCGAATAAAACTCCTTTTCTATTTTACATTTCAATATCACATCTGAAGAAGAGTGGGAGTATTTTTTTTCAATGTAAAAGTCTCTTCAGTTCTCAAGAGTAAAATAAATACTCATGCCCATCAGGCCAGCAGCTAGTTGGCAACACACGGTCACTTGTTTTTCATGCCAGCTGCTGCAAAATGATGATCAAACAATAAAACTGCCATGAGAGAAATAAGAGGGGCCGGCACTTGGCTGCTAGCTGGTAGGTGATGATGCTGGTCTTTTGTAAAGCGTCATAAAAAATGGATGTGCATAAACATGTATGCAAACACTTATAAAAGCATACACTTTGATTCAGTCATCACATAATATAACACTACACTGTACATATAGACTTCAGCCCTGTGGCGTTGCACAGCCTAAGTAGCTGTCAGTCATACCCATGGTATAATATGACCACAGAAACTTTCCCTGAACGCAGCTGGTTTTACAAAACAAAAGGATTTATTCATTAGACTTTAAAATGGCATTTCAGTAACATAGGGCTGGATTTGCTCTTTACTCCATCATAAATATCCTATTTGAAAAAAACTGAACTGTTATTACGATGCTGGAGAGCAGCCTTTCATCTCAGAGGGCGTTTGCATCCACATATCAGATAAATGTGTAACAACTGTGGCAGATTATATCACCAGTGCCCAACGTTTAAGGGGACAAACAAACAAACAAACAAACACCAGACGCATAAAACCCAAAAACGAAACAAAAAAAAGATGAACAAATATTTTAAAACACACATGTACATTTAAATGCATATTTGGCTGCAGCTTGGTTCATGCAGCAATCCGTATACACTGAGCAGTGTCCTGAATGCTGCTGAGTTTGGATGTGGAGCTCTTGCTCAACATATAAACAGTGAAGGCATTCTGGGGTAAAAATCCATAGGCGAGCTTCGCCACAGCTAGGCAGCCTACAGGTTTAAAGCGCACATGACTGATTACATAACTGACAAAGGAGTCAGACACCGGTATATGACACAAACAGTAAGAACAACAACTAAAAAAACAGCAAAGCATGGATAAGATATGCAGGGGGAGCTGACAAAGCTGCAGCATTACAGAGTAAAAGTCAAACAACGATGTGCTGCGGACATACCATGCTGACAGCAGGGTCCCACTGAGGAGTAGAGTTTCCACAAGTCCCGGTGTTGGTTTCTCTGCTCTTCTTCCCAAATGGGCTGCTTTTTAAAAGCTTTCTTTATTTGGATTTTAATAACAATCAAGGCAGCAGATGCAACTGATAAAGGGACAAAGGCCTTGACCAGGTTTGACAACTTGTGAGCACGTTTCGTGAGTTGGAACAAACCGTGGTCATAAAGTCAAGAAGAAACGAAGGAGGGGAGCTGAGCCAATGGCAGCACTGAAGGGGCTGAGCTGCCCTTCCCCAAAATGGGAAGGGGAGCTCGGCAACACAAGAATACACACTGTTGCTGGATTACTGTGTGGAACCTGCACAGCTTGACTGTGAGCATGCTGCACAGCTCACACTAGACTTAGTTACAGGCTACTGTCACACGCAGAAATCAAAGCCATTAGTAGATTCATTAAAACTCAACCAGAAAGCGCAGAAGACTGCGCCACCTGTGCCTGAGTTTGCGCACACAAACGCACAGCAAGCCCCGTGGGCACAACTCAGTTACTAATAAGGTGCACGGGCCTTGTAACTGAGATATTTGAAGTTAAGTCATTAAAAAAAAAGTGTAGACGCTTTCTGAAAAAAAACAAAACAATAACATGCTCTAACGCAGAGACGAAATGTTGGGTTTTGCATAGAAATGAATGCAGAAATTAAATAAACATGACATGGATGACTGGGATTAAAAAGCCGCTGCGAGCACTCTCACAGAACAGCATGATTTAGTTTAAAAGAAGCGACACTCCCTCTAGTGGAGAAAATGTGTCACAACGACAGCTTCCACCAGCTCTGCCACATTTCAACCCACTCTGCTTGTGAGACTTAAAATTTGCGGTTCCAGCAGTGTGATCAGAATTGCGACCAATCAGAGTTGTAGCAGTCCAAGTGACTGAACACGTTTCTTAGGTTCAAATCTGACATTTAAAAAGGCCAGATTTTTTTACTCTAAAAGGAACACTAAAAGGTGGTGGGGCAGAAATGTCCACTGTTTTCCTGCTGTGGACGTCTTTGTGCTGAAGTAGTACCCCTGCTGCTGGAATGCAGATTATAAGCGCCCTTCTACAAGACAAAGCTCACAGCAGGATAGTAAATCCTAAACTAACCGTGCACCTGAAAAATGTGCTGCATCGTTCATTGTCATGTGCAATAATGAAAGCAAAGTTAATCTTTTTTTTTTTTTTTAAAACAATCCAAATGTGGAAAAAGTCATGTTTGCACACATGCTCGAGATTAGAAATGATTTGGGGTTTCAAGCATAATTCACACTCACTGGAGAAAAAACAAACACAAACCTTTGTTCTGTAGGCTGAGATAAACAGCACATCAGCTGATCTGAAAGTGAAAACTGACACAGATCAGAGGATCTTATACAAATATACCCACACCCAAACTAATATAATATTACTGCTGTCTAAAATGCGACACTGCCAAAAGAATGAGTCAGGGAAACAAATAGGACACGGTGTCACATCACACAAAGCACAGAGCTGAATCTATACACTTACCATCCTACATCATGAGCTCATGGAACGTTTACAAGTTGTGCAATAGCGTGTAGATACTCAAACATGAGGCAATTAGATGAAATGACCAGCTGGTGTCACTATTTGTCAGCTTAAAAGCCCTCTGTTCACTTTGTGCCACCCCTCTGTGTTCAGAAACAGCTGGGGACATTATGCTGCTCTCTTAGGATTGTTTTTATCTTTCATTTTGTTGTAAAACATCAGCATTAATCCTAAGATGAGCCTCAAACCCAAGAAAGCAACAAATACAGGAAAATTAAAAGAATTGTGCTCATTTAATTTACTCATTTTTTGTGTGTCTGATTAACAGGCAAGTTCATGAATACTGTTTCACCAGAGTAAAGGACAAATTTTAAGATGTATTAGATTTAAGTTATTAGCTCATTTCTATCATATGATACGATTACACAACTTTTATGTTGGCTTTGGCCTCGGCTCAAATGAAACTTTATTTCCCTGAATTAGTGAAGGCTGCGAGCTTCAGTAAGACTGCACTACATTTGTGAAAAGGAATGTAGGACAGATCACATTATCCTCCGGGCACAAGCCACAGGCAGCTGTTGGTCGAAATACCTGTGATAAGGAGGGGGGGGGGCGTTGTATCAGAGTTTTAGGAGGGAATAAAGCAACACAGTGTGACTGCGAAAGGAAGCCAGACTTGTTTTTCTCGTTTAGGCACATCTCAAGGAGGAGACATCTCACAAAACAGCTAAACTCACCACAGTCAGTTCAGCAGGAGGACTGGTGTCTGTGCCCTGGATTTAAACACGCGAGCCACACTAAAAGGTACAGTCATGTATCAAGTTTTAAAGGATTGTGCGTGTTTGGGTTTTTGTGTATCTGTGTGTGTGTGTGTGTGTGTGTGAAAGAGAGAGAGAGAGAAAGAAAGA
>VUQK01041172.1:0-10831 GCA_015106715.1 Bujurquina vittata
CTTCGCTCTCAGACTGCTGGATTACTTGTAGTTCCTAGGATACTTAAGAATAGAATGGGAGGCAGAGCCTTCAGCTTTCAGGCCCCTCTTCTGTGGAACCAGCTTCCAGCTTTGATTCGAGAGACAGACACCCTCTCTATTTTTAAGATTAGGCTTAAAACCTTCCTTTTTGATAGAGCTTATAGTTAGCTCTTAGTTTTTATTGGCAGGGTTGGGGTGCGGGTGGGGGGTCACATGATGCACTTTTCTTTTCATTCATCTCTTTTTACTATGTTCATACCCCACTCTGCATTCAATTTCTAGTTATTATTAATGTCTGTCTCCCCTCAGCCCCAACCATCTCAGCAGATTACGACCCCTCCCTGAGCCTGGTTCTGCTGGAGGTTAATGGGGAGTTTTCCTTCCCACCACCGCCAAGTGCTTGCTCATAGGTGGTCGTTCTGACTGTTGGGGTTTCTCACTATTATTGTAGGGCCTTTACCTCACAAAATAAAGTGCCTAAAGTTTGTTGTGATTTCGTGTGATATAAATAAATTGAATTGAAAATATTCCTGATGTGTGCTGTTGTGTCAAGATAATCCATGTTATTTGCTTCATTTATGAATCATATTCTGGCTCAGTGATGTTTGCCTCTATTATCCATAATGCCCCCCTCCACCTCCAGCATACCTGTCAGTACCTGCAGCTCAGCCACCAGCTGCTGGTTACAGCGGTATCCTCCACTATCTGACTCATCCAGGCGTAGGATGCAGAGGCTGCCATTAGGCTTGAGAAGGTAGCGCTGGCGGTCCTTGTTGGTCTTGTAGCTGCCTCGTCGGGTCACCAGGACCTCCTTATCCTGAAGAGTCCAGATCACATCTGAGCTGTCAGAGCTGCCACACGGCAGGCAGAAAAGGTGATTCTCTGGCACTGAAAACCGGATCACTGCTGGAGGAGAGGAAGCGTTCACAGGTCTGAAGCTGTCGGAGTCAAGTAATAAAAAGGAATCTTGTTTTGTGTTATTTAGACAAAGTAAATCTGCTTTTAATAAGGATGAAATTTTAGTAAAAAACATGGAGCCAGCTGCAGTGCCAAAAGCTGATGTTCCTTTAATGCAGGGAAATAATATGGCTTGCTGTGTGGCCATGCATTTTTTCTCATAGTTTCCTAACAGAGCTAGCTAGCATTGGCTGAACATCAAGATGAGAACGGGCGCAACGCTTAAAATTTGAGTCAACAAACCAAATCCTATGTTCATCTTTTATATACAGTCTATTGCATAAAACGATTTTCATTTTTTTCCAGCCTGACATATTTAGTTATGATGTCATGTAGCTGTGTGACTGAGCTATTCACATCCTGCTGTGGTCAGTCTTCAGCCTTATTTCCTGTTTTATCTGCGGTTTCCTCTTTTATCTCAGAGAAACATGCTCTCTGTTTAAAGGTACAGTGGAAAGATGCGTCAGATACCAATAAAAATAGAGCTAAAATTCATCAGAGAAGTAACAGCGTTTAAATGTTCTGAGCAGTCGTGCAGAAATGTTTCCTGAAAAGGTTTTTATCAAACATAATTCTGAAAGAAGGAAACTAGTTCTTCCTTCATTGTGAATGTAAATATTACATAATGTCAGAGAAAACTCTCTTTCTAAAACATTTTTAGGTAAACAATCATATAAAAAAAATGTAAATTTATGAAAATTACTGATTCACTTTTCATTTCTTTTAAGCCAATAAAGAAAGTCCTGTTCATATGAGCACTTTCATATTTTTTATTAATAAACATCGCAGTTATAGCAACACCTAAATAATATTTTATTTACTAAATGCAATTAAGTGTGAGAATTGTGAATCAAAAAGTTTTTCCTCAAAAGTTTACACAAAATACATGCACGCTGATAGACGTTGCAAATTCTTTTTAAAAAGAAAATAGCAATTATGCAATATTAAAGTAAAATGGCATTTGCAGATGTGCAAGTAAGATGAACTTTAGCGCAAAAAAATGGGAAAATCATAAATAAGAGTAAGTGTACAATATTATAGTGCAAACATGGCCGTTGTGCAAATGCAGCTGCATAATAAGCCAAGGACTAAGATCATGGCGAGTGTGACGGTTTCTTTGTACCTGCGCAATTTTCTGTGCTGCTGATCAGATCTGAGAGCAGGATCCAAACGTGACAGGAGATCACAAAACTGAACATCTTCAGCAAAAACCACAGACGTGCAGAGCTGCTGCCGATATGCCAGGAAGATGAACCTGAGTTTGTCACTTTTTCCCTTCCATCCCCGTCCTAATCTTCCTCTTCCTCCGACAGTGACTCAGTGAAGGACGGAGCAGCGCTGGCCTGGAAAATGAAGCTGCATGTGCTCACGCTGGCTGCAGACTTGCTGTTTCACATCCATTTGAAGCAAAGACTAAAGCTGTTCACTGCTTTCAGATGAAGCAGTTAATAAACAACCAATTTAAAGGAATGCCTGAAATTATTATTTGACCATTTGCATAGAATATTTTCTGTTTTTCATTTAATGCTTTTAATGACTTTATCATTCAAAGGGATTCAAAGTGTTTGTGCTGAATTCTCCATCCAAAAAAAGTTAAATATGTTCCAAACAAGATTTTATTCACTAACCTTATGCAACTCATTTGGCTGCTGAAGTTTTTACTAGAGGAGGTTTTTTCATTTGATTTCATTAGATGAGCACATATTCAGGGCCTTTTAATATCCCATATGGGGCCCACCTATGTGTGCTGGCTGGGATGTGAGCGCTTTGAGTGCTCAGATAGAGCAGAAAAGAAAAGCGCTATAAAAGAACTAGTCCATTTACATTTGGATCAGTGAACTCACCACACACTAGGAGAGCTGACTGTGAGCGCACAACTGCACAAGCTGAAATGACGTCTTTGAGGAGTACTTCCCAAAGTCTGACCTGCTCAGGGTCCTGGCAACTGGCACATGCTACACAGCAGCCAGTTGGAAAAACCGCAGGATAAATGAAACTGAAATCATGTTTTATGCATTTCATTCTGAAGCTCTGCAGACACACTGCGGCAGTCTTTACATCAGTGTTGGTTTGTGTCTCACCTTTCTCTGATGTCTCATTTGGGCCTTTGGTCACATTCAGATAAGCAGACGTACAGTCCAGAGTCACTGAGCTGAGCATCTGTTAAAATCAGCTTTCATTTCAGAGTGATGCTGAGGTTTCCTGTCTTATTTGACAGTGTCTTGTATCGCATGCAGTGTGTTTAGTTTTGCACACACACACAGTTTGTGGAAACTAGTTTACAGACTCAGCTTTCATCATTCAGAACAGTCTTTAAGCTATGAATATGTAAAATTTTAAAGTTTAATTCAATTTAATTTTATTTATACAACACCATGTCACCTCAAAGCATTATGGTCAACAGAGTCAAAGCTGCATGAGGTCCAACAGGACGAGCACAGAGATGAGTCCACTGTCAGAGGCTCTAAGAAGATCACTTGTAACCTTCACTAATGCTGTTTCTGTGCTGTGATCAATTCTGAAACCTGACTGAAACTCTTCAAATAAACCGTTCCTCTGCAGATGATCAGCTAGCTGTTTTACAACTACTCTTTTTCTATCATTTATAGGTGCTCCTCTTGTTTTCTAAATGAAGCGTCTTTGTGAATCCACCATATGCATATTCATAATCAATAAAATCAAATTGCTGTCAGTGACGCAGAGGGAGACGAGACAGCTCTGGATGCCAGTCATCAATTTATTTGCACAAACATGACAACAAATAATGATGAAGGTTCTGGCATGGATTCAGATGCAACTGAAACAATGAGTGTGTTTCAGTAACACACTAAAAATAATTTTAGCATGGAATCTCATTTTGGAGACAGCCTCAAAGGAACTGCAGCCCAGTTTGGCGCTTGGTTACTGGGTTAGTAAATTATGCTCAAACAGTCACTGTGTTCAGCAGATTAGCAGATTTTCTGGTCTGTCTGTTGTTGTTTTTTTAGAATTTTGTCTAGAATACATTTATTCATCCAACTTGATTTAATGGTCAGTCTTTTGAAGCTTGTTATGCTCAGAAATATGAACACAGCTGATGATGGTGGCAGATTGTGTTAAACTGTCACCAGAGCAGCCATTAAAAAATAATGACAGCTCACATTTGAATTTGTGTCACATTATAAAACTGCTGTCAGCAAAATGTGAACTCTAATGGAACATTTCATGACTCCATTGTAGAAACGGACTTTCTACCAACATTTTAAAGACAAGTTTTGACTTCCTTCATTTTCATTATTAAGCATCACACCCAGAGTGCAAACCTCCACGGAGGCAGCGTCCTCTCTGGGCAGTATGTCCTTCATGTCAATAATATTGCATTTTATAAATATTCATCTTGTTCTCTTTGTTGTCTTCAAATGTACTTTAAGAAGTTTTTAGTGCGGTAAAAGTGTAAAGTGCAGGCTTGTATTATTTATTTGTGTTTATTATTTTATTTTAATGTATTTGACATAATTTTGAGTAGATGTGTGGGATTCATTACATTATACAGTAAAATGTATTTAAATGTTTGAGCTGTTCTCTTTACAGACAGAATGACACACAAATGCTGTCAATTATGTACAAGGTAAAGATATACAATATTTTATAAAATGTTTACCAATGATCACCTTTGCCAAAGCAAGATGGTGCCTTACAGCAGCAGAAAGCTCAGATCAGACTTCGCTGTCTGGGATTGTTTCTCGATTATTTGGGTTTCTCCAGTAAGAAATACGTGTTGTCAGTCGGCTGGGATGAACCTGTGGGTCAAGAAAAAAATTCCCCCCAAAAAATCAGAATTACCAAATTTTTATTTACAGCGTGACATGAGTGTATTAGAAATTTGAACTAGTTATGTGAATGGAGGAGTAAGGGGTAAAAAATGTAGAATTAGCGCATGTAAAATGAGGTGCTCATCATTAGCATTACTGCAGCCCACCTGTGCTCACTGGGTTATTTAAACCTAGCAACCTTCATTAAACAAGTTAATGTTCTGAATACCTACAGAAAAAACCAAAACAGTTGAAGCTCATTACACTTACAGTTTCTTTGAAATGTTCCTTTAAACTTTGTATAAATTTTGTTGGAACAAGAAAAATGGGTGGCTTCAGAGCAAAGGTGCAATCTTCTGAACTGTGATTCAGATCCAGAGGTAAACACCTGGAAATGAATGCTGAGATGCTGATCTTTTGATTCATATAATGCCAAATGTTTTAAGTCTAAAATAAAGAGACTGGCCTCACTATTTCAATACTTTTGGAGGGGAATGTGTATATAACTCAGCCTCCATAAATGTGAGTCCGCACTGTCTCTGCACTCACACTGAAGCCGGCCATTTTCAGTATTTCGACACATTTAAATAAAGGAGCTGCAGAAGGCAGCTGAAGCATTACCGCTCTTGTTTCCAGTCAGCGGCAGATCGGGGATGGTCGCGTATGTGGGATCATTTTGGTTTGATACGCCTGTCAAAACATTTAATATACAGTCTTCATCAGATCCAGCTTTCACTCCAGCTTTAAGCTACTAAACGCACACCAAGTCAACATTCTTTGTAAATTCTGTGCACATCTGTAAATTCAGAGTACATTTTCAGATGTATAAAATATGTTTTAGAAATAACGTGTTGCACTTTTAGTACAATGCATGGCCAAGTTAGGAGGTAATAATTCAACAATAATTAATAATACCAATTTTACCGCTCTGGTTTCCAGTCTGAGGCAGATCAGGGATGGTCGCGTACGTGGCATCATTTTGGTTTGACACATCTGTCAAAACATTCAACAAAAACTCTTAGTCAGCTTTTTAATGCATTTTGTTGGGACACATTTTTTAAACTGAGCTTTTCTCCTCATTTCTCACCATTTATAACTTTAAGTTCTGCAGCTGGTATCTCCTCATAGACGTGACCCTGTATGTCATTTCCTGTGAACAGATCAGTGTTAGTAAGAATTTGTAAGGCATGCTGCTTTGATGCCAAATTTATGGGGCCTCTGACCGAAACAAAGCTGCACCATCACTGAAACTGAAACGAAGTGTCGAAACAAATCAACAAATCTTCCAGCTCAGATTCATGTCCTACTCCACTCACCTCGCCCGGTGGACCTGTGTCTCCGTGTAAAGTAGATGATGATGAGGGCGAGGACGACGAGAACAAGGGCAGCAGTTCCTAACAGAAGAGCAGGTTTGTCCACTGAAAACACTGGACAGAGTCAGGGTGATTAACAGGACAGACAGTTTTTAGCACACAGACACTACAGAATATTTATTACATTAACAAATATTTTCAGATGTAATTCAGGACAGCTGAGCTTGTTTTGAGATGTGACACATCATACCAAAATCATAACTGTCATCTAGAGCTGGATTATATGTTTAATCTTGTGTACATGTTAATGAGAATTATTCATTTATATGAACTGCACTCAGGCCTGAGGTTCTTGGTGGGACTCATACCAAATGGAGAATTGGTTGTTGAAGCAGAGGTTCCTGCGGATTGTTGAGTAGCAGCTGTTTGTATTCTTGTTGTAATCTCTTCTGTTGTTGTTGTTGTTGATGATGTTGATCTTGTTGTTGTAATCGCTGTTGCTGCTGTTATAATATATAATATAATATATAAATGTTATAATATATAAATCCATAAATTCCACATTAAAAATAGAATATTTAAAATTAAATTAATTAATTTTACATAATATTTTGGGTTTGTAAACCATGATTGGGTACTGTATATAAACAACTTCACTGATCCATATACATATTGCATTTATAGCTAATTACTGTATAAGAATGAGCTACTATGTTATATGGACAGTCTAATTTGAATTTTTAGGTGTACTGTCTTGTAGATCTCAGTCTCAGGAGCTTGAAAAAAGGCGATTGGACTCCTTTTTTTTTGTTGGTTTCTTGAAGAACTTTCACCCCACCTGAAAGGTTTCCTCAGTACTCAAACCGAATGGTGGAGAGTCCCAGGTATTTAAACCCAGTGGGCGTAGTCCCGTCTATTGTGCATGTGCATAATCACATGTACCAGGGTGTGAGAGGAGGGTCAGAGACTTTTAGGCACATTAATCACTCTTCACGGTGCCTTCTTGTCAGGGCGCTCTCCTCCACACAATCATACAATGAAGTCAGCACAGCTGCACCCAGGCCAGCCTGCTTCAGCCTCCCCATAAAAACACTGATGAGCTTTATTTGTAATAAAAAATGATGTGGGCTCTATAGAAAACTGTCTTGTTATGATAGAATAGAATAGAATAGAATAGCATAGAATGCCTTTATTGTCATTATACAGGATCCAATGATATTGAATATAGACATGGAGCAGCTCTCATTTCTAGAAATCTTGCCAAATTTATTAAACTCCCCAAAATGTGACTGCCCAGGAAGCAGAGCTGCAGTCTTACACGCCTCTCTGCAACTTCTCTGCTCCTGCCATCCCCGCAAAACCTCATCCTCATGGAGACAGTGCCTGCTCCCAGACCACCAAATAACAAACCAAAAACCTTAAAAAAAACCCACCTTGAGCATAAGATTAAAAAAAAAAAACCACAAACAAAAAAAGCGACAAATGGCCTACCTGATCTGAACCTGAATGATGTTTTTTATTGGACTTCTGTGCAAACTACAGTCTGTCGATAACAAACACAAAGTTCAAACATAAGGATGTCCATAAGGGCGCGTGTCACCAGGTCGATGATAGATTTTGTAATCAAAATTCTTGGGAACGTTCTCACCAATGGCCTCACAGTCTGGTTTGGGAACTGCTCTACAGAGGACAGGAAGGCTCTTTGCCGGGTGGTGGAGACTGCCAGATCCACCTCAGGAGTTGTCTTGCCATCACTGGAGGACATTTACCACATCAGGGACCTCTAGACCTCTAATTTCATGCTTCTAACTCCAGATAACGCTGAAGTTTTTTTTCTTGGCTCTACAAATCTGAGAAACATGGTGTCTAACCAGATACTTTCTCTGGATGGCATTACTTTGGCCTCAAGTGACACTTTGAGGAATTTCTGAGTCATTTTTGACCAGGATATGTTCATCAATGCAGATATTATGGAAATATTTCGGACTGCTTTTTTGGCATTTGCGTAATATTCATAAAATTAGAAACAGCCTGTCTGCTGGTCACTGGCCCTCCCTGAGCCTGATTTTGCTGGAGGTTTCTTCCTGTTAAGAGGGAGTTTTTCCTTCCCACTGTCGCCAAGTGCTGCTCATAGGGGGTCGTTTTGATTGTTGGGTTTCCTCTGTAATGATTGTATGGTCTTTCCCTTACAATATAAAGCACCTTGAGTTGGCTGTTTGCTGGGATTTGGCACTATATCAATAAAATTGAACTGAATTGAATTAATACTGGCTGTATTTGTGGTCCACGTCAGGTTATTAGACATATGCAGACCCCAGTATTTGACTGTGATCACGAACTCCATATCTTCTCCTCTAATGAGGGGGAATGAGGGATGTAAGTTGTCTTCTTAAAGTCCACCACCATCTCTTTCATCTTCTCCACAATGATGCACAGATTGTTTGCATCACTGGTTGTGCTAGCTTTTGGTTCTCTTGTGTTGTCTTCTGAGTTTTCCTTCCTGTCTGGTTGTTTAGATTAGCTTCAGCTGTGTCTCGTTACCCACAGTCTGCATAGTGTGTTTACTGTAATCAGACTCTTTTGTCCTTAGCTGTCATTTGTTCAGCCCATTTAGTCTTTTGTTATGTTGATTGATATAATTCTTCTAGAATTCTTATTTCTCTTCCTGTTCTCAACAGAGACAATTGCAGCTTTCTGCCCTCCCCCTAACTGCCCTGCTTTGCTGCTTGCTGGAAGTGTCTCTTATCATACACTGTCGGAAAAAGAACGAGTACCATGGATCTGGCAAACTGGGAACTCAATGCCATCAACCCCATTTCTCAACGACGAGATCTGGGAAAGGGGAACACGCCTATCCTAGTGGATCGGACCCAGTCGGATAGATCATGGACTCATGGAGTGTGTGGAGACCTGTGCGTCTTGCCACGCTGTCAGTTGAGTACGCAGAAGACCTATGCTGCTTCGTGGTAACGAGATCTCTTATGTCTGGGATTGGAGGATACCTGATTTACCGGGAAATTCAGAGAATCTGGGCAGCAGTTGGGCCCCTGGCGAGACTGCATAACCAGCCGGATGGGCTGTGCAGAACCGTACAGACTCAAACTCAGCACCTGTTGGACCGGACCCACAAGCTGGATGCTCGCAGTCCAGCTACAAACGTGCTCGCAGGTGAAGGGAATTAAATCTTGGAGGAAAGTACATGTCTGCACAGTGAGGAACGGTAACCATGCAATTTGGACAATTAGATTTACTGAGACTGTCCCAGTGAACTGAAGGCTGTCGAGGGAGTACCAATGCCTTAGCTGGCCTTTGAGCCGGTAATCATATCTCTCCTGGACGATATGTCAGCAGATGCTGACATGCAGATGCTGTTAAGGAGTACTTTGACATTCTGAAATATACTCTCTGTTGCTTACGTGAGTAAATCTTTAGATGAAGCACTGATAACACTCTCATCTGTATGGTAGATATGAGGCAGGAAGCAGTTTTTTTCTTTGTGTAAATATTAAAATGAGGCCTCTGCAACTCTGTTTGTTGGATGCCCTACAAAACATGTCACATGGAAGTAAATGCAGTGAGCCAAATACTTATTCGCTCAGATTTGTGCACTTGACCATCTTCCTCAAACAGCAGGAGGGGCTAAACTAGGAAGAAATTTCTAACTTCTAGTTTTTGAATCCCTTCTTTTATGAAGCTCATTCATAAAACACTGTTTTAGTCCGTTTTTAACTAAACATTGAAGGTAATACAATTTGTGCAGGGCCACTGCCGCCTTTCTGTATGAACCACACTGGTGGTCAGAGTCAGGCTAACACCTCCCTCAGCTTCCAGTCTCTAAGCTACGCTAAGCTAGCTGTCTGCTTGCATCTCTCACCTCTGTCAGAGCTCCCTCCGTTGGTCACACTCAGATAAGCGGCTAGTTTTCCATCACAGTAGTACAGTCCAGAGTCGGCAGGCTCAGCTTCTCTTATGATCAGCGTTTGGTTCTCGATGGAAACATGAATCCTTCCTTGTTGTATTTCAGTAGTGTCTTTGCGCCATGTTGGAACACCTGATCCTCCAACATCATGAGGACATTTCAGAGCGGTGCTGCTGCTCTCTTTAACTCTAAGTATCACTGTTCCTGTGGATTAAAAAAAGTTACATTATTATATAAAGTGATGCTTCCTGACATTAAAAGTACGAAACAGATTCTCTGCAGAGGAAAAAATGTGTCACATTTCATGTTCAGGCACAATGCTGAATATAGCTGGTGATAGAGAAAGTACAGTTTTATTCTTGATCCTTAAATCCTTAAGTCCATTTGGCACAGCTGTTATTGGAGCTAATACAGACAGAAGATTAGATCAGTTTATTGAACTAATGTTCTCTGAATGCAAAGTGGTAAAAACGATGGATGGGTGGATGGATGGATGGGTGGGTGGATGGATGGATGGATGGGTGGATGGATGGGTGGATGGATGGATGGAGATGGGTGGATGGGTGGATGGGTGGATGGATGGATGGGTGGGTGGATGGGTGGATGGATGGATGGATGGATGGGTGGATGGATGGGTGGATGGATGGGTGGATGGATGATCCATCCATCCACCCATCCATCCACCCATCCATCCATCCATCCATCCGTCTATCCGTCCGTCCGTCCGTCCGTCCATCCATCCATCCATCCATCCATCCATCCAACCATCCATCTATCCATCTATCCATCATCCATCCATCCATCCACCCATCTATCCATCCATCCATCCA
>VUQK01041175.1:0-27340 GCA_015106715.1 Bujurquina vittata
CAACAGATCAGCTTTGGGTCACCTTCACACTCTGCAGAATGCTGCAGCAAGACTTTTAACTGGCACCAATAGAAGATCTCATATCACTCCAGTTCTGGCTTCTCTTCATTTGTTCGCAGCAAATTTTAGAATTCATCCTAATTTTTTAGTTTGAACTTTTAGCCTTTCATGGTCACGCTCCTCAAGATATCTCTGACCTGCTGAAACCTTACATCATCGGGAACCTTCAATATGATTATCATCACTGTGATTTATTAATGTATTTCATGCATAATTTACATTTTTGTATGTTTTTTCTTTATTCATGAACACATTCTGAATGTGGAAAAAATGTTTATTTTGACCTTTGAAGAAAAAAAGCAACAAATATTTTTGTGAACTTGAAAAAATAATGAAATTAATAAAATAGAGTAGCTTTTGGTATTTGTTAGTTTGGTAAAATGACCATACCCTGTCTGATGAGGCTTTGGTGGACATGTTTATTGAGACTACAACATCATGAGCCAACTCCTTTCAAGAGGTTCTGTTTTTTTTACAGTATCTGTACTGATTTTCCTACATTCATGCCTCTGACATGTGCCCTCCACAAAAATACTTAAACTCACAATAAAACTAATTGGCTCAAGTGACAATGGAGTAGTATGAGGGGGACCTCAAATCACATTTTGACGTGGGTCCCCTTTAACGCTTCGCCCCGCCCTGGGGAGTGACAGCTCAGGTATAGACGAGCTTTGAGTTGGGTCGAAGCAACGCGAGGTGTCCGAAGTATCGCGATATTGACAGGTTGCACGGAGCAATCTGCGACGCTCCTTTCCGGCTGGTTTTTATTTATTTTTTTTCTCGCTGAATGTTATTAAAATGTCCCTTTTTGCTGACCGCGTAGCTGTTCAGATTTGAAGAGAAGAGTTTTCCACCCGCAGCGGTCAGAACTGATCAACATGGATGCCGGTGAAGGTAAAAAAAAAAGGGAGTAAAATGATGCTGAGTTAGCCTGGTTAGCTTCAGGCGCTAACGTAAATAAAGGCACAGCTGTGTTGTTTGTGCTGCTGGATTATTTCAGGCTTGAAGTCTAACTAGAGAACAAACACAATGGAGACTCTCGGTGATGTCTGTATTTAAGCCAGAGGAAATATTTTTTATTATTTGGCAGGTAAATGTGAGGAGATCTGCACTCATGCTGTGATATTTGGCAGGTGGAAATGCTTCACCTCCTCCTGTTTTTAGCTCCTCAGCGTCTTTATTCTTTAGCTTCTGCTGATCACCTAAAAACAGACTGAAGTCTTCAATTTCTGCAGAGATGAAGGCTGACTCATCAGGGTAAACAAAAATCCAGTTATTCATCACATCAGGGCGCTTTAATTTAAATTTATGTTCACAGATTTGAGTATGTTGAGGAGGTGGTCTCATTAAACTGACAAGCATAAACATCCGGCGGGCAGATTTCAATTAAATAAACCCCTCAGTGTGTATTTCGATGTTTTCTGACTGGACGTAACCAAATTGACACTTATGACGTCCTCCCCTGTCCAGGTGTGAGCGCTGCCACCCCCACAGAGGAGATGAATGGCGCCGGCAACCTGATGGACTTCCTGGACGAGCCTTTCCCCGACGTGAGCACATACGAAGACTTCCACACCATCGACTGGCTGAGGGAGAAATCGAGGGACACAGACCGCCACCGCAAGGTGAGGGCACCGTGCTTTTCCTCTTTGTCTCATTACAGATGGGAGCTTTAATTTTGAAATCCACACAAACTGTATGTTGATCTTGTGTGTCTGCAGATCACCAGTAAGAGCAAAGAGTCCCTCTGGGAGCTGATTAAGAGCCTGCTGGACGCCTGGTCTGGATGGGTGGTGATGCTGCTCATCGGTCTCCTCTCAGGTCAGTTGGAGGACAACAGACACAAGGCTCGCCACATGTCTGAGCTCTTCCTGCTCTTGCTGATTGGCTTAAAGTTTCCTGGCTCTGTCTTTCAGATTAATAGACTAATAATTGTAGTTGTCACATAGCAGGACTCTGGCTTTCTTCAGCTGTATCTTTATCTTTCATTGCATCTTTGTAAGCCTCTTTCCTACCCTGAATTTGTTCCTCAAATAACTTGGTTGCTTAAGGGTAAATTAAAAGTTCAGATCTATAATCAGGAGCCTCTCCAGTCAGTCACTACCGTCTAGGACCTGCTTTTCCTGTTTTACATTAAACTTCCAGATGTCTCTCTCTCTGTGTCAGAGGGTTTTATTGTTGACCTCACCATGCCCTGACAGCAAATGGAATGAAGCTGGAAGGGAGAGAGAGGAGAGGTCTGAGCAGGGTGAATGTGTGTCTGAGCTGGACTGACTCCTCCTCCTCCTCTCCTTAGGGACATTGGCCGGCGTGATCGACCTTGCTGTGGACTGGATGACAGACCTGAAGGAGGGCGTGTGCCTCTCAGCCTTCTGGTACAGCCACGAGCAATGCTGCTGGACATCCAACGAGACTACATTCGACGATCGGGACAAGTGCCCGCAGTGGCAGAAGTGGGCGGAGCTAATGACAGGACACGCCGAGGTTTGAATGCCCACTTTAATGATCACGTGTGTTCTTAAATAAGTGAACGGTGTGATGTACTGACTCTTCGTTCTTGCAGGGAGCTGGAGCATATGTGTTGAACTACTTCCTGTACATCCTGTGGGCTCTGCTCTTCTCCTTCCTGGCGGTGTCGCTGGTGCGAGTGTTCGCTCCATACGCCTGTGGGTCAGGAATCCCAGAGGTAACGCGCACATTAAGAATGGACTAAAAATCTAATTAATAAAACTAGTCATTTCTTTTTTTAACACATCATTTTCACAGATTAACCAGCTTCTGCCTCCTGTTGTCACATGTGCAATTTTAACATCAAGCCAGCCTTCAGATTTAGAGCTTTGATTGATTGTTGTACCAGAGATGCATCTCCTTCTTTCTTCAGGAGAGTGAGCTTCAGGTTACAGTGATAGCTTTAAAAAAATGTCCCTAGTGTAAGCCAAGAGGTTTACATCTCAGACTCTGTTAAACTCTCTGGGAAAGATAAAACTAAAGTGCCAGAATCATCAGTTCACACATTTTGCGTGTTTTGTGAAGATCAAGACGATCCTCAGCGGCTTCATCATCCGGGGCTACCTCGGGAAGTGGACCCTGCTGATCAAGACGGTCACCCTGGTGCTGGCGGTGTCATCGGGCCTCAGTCTGGGGAAGGAGGGTCCTCTGGTCCACGTGGCCTGCTGCTGCGGAAACCTCTTCTGCAGCCTTTTCTCCAAGTATAGCAAGAACGAAGGCAAGAGGCGAGAGGTACGCTGCGGTTAATTTAGACTTAAATAAGTCTTTAAAAACAACTTGATCACAATATTAACTCTCTTCCCTCAATAAAGGAAAAAGAAAAAGTATTTTGATGTTTGTGTTTCTGCATCCTGCAGGTGTTGTCTGCAGCAGCGGCAGCTGGAGTGTCGGTGGCCTTCGGCGCGCCCATCGGAGGAGTTCTGTTCAGCCTGGAAGAGGTCGGTTTTTGGAACGAACACTGAGACACGGGCTACATTTACATCATGTTTTTGTTTGTTCCTCTCCTTCTCCTCAACCTCTCTCGTTCTCGGTTTTATCTTCAAAGTATTTGTAGATTCTTCCTCTCTCCTCCTCCTCGTCTCTGTAGACTGGTTCCCTCCATCTCTCTCCTAATGATGATTAGTCCTTTCCTCTCCTGCAGGTCAGCTATTATTTCCCTCTGAAGACTCTGTGGCGCTCCTTCTTTGCCGCTCTGGTCGCCGCCTTCACGCTGCGTTCCATCAACCCGTTCGGAAACAGCCGCCTGGTGCTCTTCTACGTGGAGTACCACACCCCGTGGTACATGGCTGAGCTGGTGCCCTTCATCCTGCTCGGTGTCTTTGGCGGTCTCTGGGGGACCCTCTTCATCCGGGCCAACATTGCCTGGTGTCGGCGAAGGAAGACCACCCAGCTGGGGAAGTACCCGGTCCTGGAGGTGATCGCTGTGACGGGGATCACTGCCGTGCTGGCATATCCCAACCCGTACACCCGCCGCAGCACCAGCGAGCTCATCTCGGAGCTCTTCAACGACTGTGGCGCGCTGGAGTCATCGCAGCTCTGCGATTACATCAACAACCCCAACATGAGCCGGCCGGTGGACGACATCCCGGACCGCCCGGCAGGTCCCGGCGTCTACAGCGCCCTGTGGCAGCTCGCCCTCGCACTCATCTTCAAGATCGTCATCACCATTTTCACCTTCGGCATGAAGGTGAGTCTGAGGAAGATGACGAGCTGTGAATCTGTGTTTTTCCTTTTCCTGTTTCCCTGATCAGATCTCTTTCCTCCTCAGATCCCCTCGGGTCTCTTCATCCCAAGCATGGCAGTCGGAGCAATTGCCGGGCGGATCGTCGGTATCGCCGTGGAGCAGATGGCATACCACCACCACGACTGGATCATCTTCAAAAACTGGTGCCGGCCTGGCGCCGATTGTGTCACACCAGGATTGTACGCCATGGTGGGCGCCGCCGCCTGCTTGGGTGAGTGATCGCAGGTCGCATCAGTGCCTGACTGGTGTATAAGACATTTAATATGACCTCCTCTGGATTAGATGCAAGCATGCTCAAGTGTTTGATCTGCAGCATCAGTGTGACGTCTTCAGGTGTCGGTCAGCTTCCCGTAACTGAAAAAGCTTCAGTCCCTTTGATGTTAAAAGTTGAAAATTCCTCATGCTGTGATTGGTTGAGCCTAATCTCTTCCTGTCTTGGAATAAAGCAGTCCGCTTTGTGTCCCTTCAGGTGGCGTGACCAGGATGACTGTCTCCCTGGTGGTCATCATGTTCGAGCTCACGGGCGGCTTGGAGTACATTGTCCCCCTGATGGCCGCTGCCGTCACCAGCAAGTGGGTGGCAGACGCCTTCGGCAAGGAGGGAATCTACGAGTCGCACATCCTGCTCAACGGGTACCCATACCTGGACGTCAGGGACGAGTTTACCCACCGCACCCTGGCCACCGATGTGATGCGGCCCCGCAGGAACGACCCGCCTCTGGCGGTCCTCACACAGGACTCCACAACAGTGGAGGACGTGGAGACGCTGATCAAAGACACAGACTACAATGGCTTCCCCGTGGTCGTGTCTAGAGAGTCGGAGAGGCTCATCGGCTTCGTCCAGCGCCGGGACCTCACACTCGCCATCAGTATGTTGCTCATATAAACACACCCTAGCCGTACATAGAACTCGTTGGTGAATCTTCACTGGCTCCTCCCCCTGTCTGTCCACAGAAAACGCCCGTCAGAAGCAGGACGGCGTGGTGAGCAGCTCGGTGGTGTATTTCACCGAGGATGCGCCGCAGCTGCCAGCAAGCAACCCGCAGCCGCTGAAGCTGCGACGCATCCTCAACCTCAGCCCCTTCACCGTCACCGATCACACGCCCATGGAGACAGTGGTGGACATCTTCCGCAAGCTGGGCCTCCGCCAGTGTCTGGTCACCAGGAGCGGGTAAGAGCACGCCAACCTCCTTCTGTTTTCGATTCATCTTTCACCCCATTACAGCCTGAAATATGTAAATCAGGAATTGTAGCTCAGAATAAATGCTGTATATATAGAAGACAATCACTACTTATTTATTGGCAGTTTCTTCTGAAACTTGGTATGAGGAAAGTATTGCAAAGTATGAGTATTGTGCGGAGGTCAACAAAATTATTTTGACCCAGAAGAAATCACAGCTTAAAGATAAGAATGGTATCAAAATGCAGAGGCAGCTGTCCTGCATGTGATATGACTCTTCAGACTTATCAGAAAGCAGGTCCAGAGTATAAACGCTTGTTGGTGTTAAACTGGTGCAGAAGTTCAAACTGTGGCATGTCCCATGATCCTTTTTGCTTTAGACTTGTGGCTCTGCGACTGTTTATCTCCTGTAATCTGCACTTTTTTTTTTTTTCTTTAATTCGTCATTACATTATGATGTTTGCGTCCCTCCCTGCAGACGTCTCCTCGGGATCATCACCAAGAAGGACGTTCTGCGTCACATGGCCCAGATGATGAACCAGGATCCAGAGTCCATCATGTTCAACTAGCGTGAGCGGCGGGTTTCTTGTTTTGATGGTGTAAATAGGTGAAACTGGAGCGACAGGCAAGCCCCCTCCCACCTCCTGACAGGCAAGCCCCCCCCCCGCTGCAGCGGCAGGAAAGCGTAGTGAATCCACCTCAGCGGTCGTTTATTTATTGCTGCTCGTTCGGTTTAAACATTCGCATGAAGGGAAACGGCGACATGAAGGCGGCGCGTGGTCGACTGTGTCTGTGGAGTGAATCATCATCGTTTCTGTTCGCATTTAAATGAAATTTGGACCACTGAGGCTCTTTGCTGGCATGTTTCTATTGGCCCACAGTGTAGACTTTAACAGGCACGTAGCAGGTGTTATCTCATTCAGAAAGGTGTCTTTGCTCTGATAAAGGGCAGAAATCTTAAAAATACTCAGACTTCAGAAACAAATTTGAACACACAGAAGATCCGGTGGAGGGCTCGTCACCAAATTGGGGCCAAAAACTTCGAGCTCCAGACGCGTTGAGACGTCTTGAGGCCGGAAACGACACGTTTCAAAAGTTTGGGTTCAGATTTTACCTGGAGCTCTTTGAGTTCAAATTTAACACAATGCCTCAATAAAATGCACTAAAACAACATAACAGCGCAGATATGAATCGCACTTCTTTAACTTCTTTCTGAATGAGATGATACTCGTGATCCTCTGTGGAGATGATCAGAGCAGGTTCCTGCAGGAATCCTTAAATCTGTGCTCGGAGGTGAACTGGGACCAGCTGTCTGCAGCTGACTTTATTTAAAGTTGAGGACTTTGTTGCACTTTGTGATGTTTTTGTTGTACATGTTGCTGCCATATTTATATTACTGCTGCCTGTGTCTGCCTGTTGTACTGAATCGTGTGGCATTTGACTGGCATCGGTTAATCTGACCTGGAGGGGCCCTGAAACACTAAACCTTGTTTTTAATGTAGCGCTGGATGTTCCTCTCATCATCAGCCAGTCGGATTCTTTGCACAGAGGTGACATCAAAAAGCGCTCCAACTTCACCTGTAAAAATCAAAATGCAAACCTTATTTATTTATTTTTTATAGAGGATCTGGGTGCACCTCTGGATCTCTTCCAGTCATTTAAAATTGCTCTGTCAGCGTCCACGTTCACACCAAACCAGAAAACTAAAAACACAACGGTGTCCAACACCGTGTATCTAAATGCTGGAAGTGGTCCACGGCTGCACGAGGAGCCGACACTGAAGGGGAAATCAGTCAGATTTAAAACGGGAATGTATAGGAATTCTTTTGGGTGGAGTTGCAGAGCTTTGTTCCCACCTCCATAAGTTCATATTTCAGATAACAAAACCTGCTTTAGTTGATTTAAAGGCTCCCACACACATACACATACACGCGCACACACACACACACACACACACAGCTCAATTTTAGTCTGAACTGTTCAATCACAAACTACATATAGAGACAAAGCAAAGGGAAATGTTGCCATGTCACGCTTGCTGTCTAAGCAGTAGCTGCCTAAAATGTAAAGGCCAAATAAATGTCTCTTTGCTTGTTGCTTTCATGTTCCTCAAAGCAGAGGAAAAGCTGAATTTAAAGGAGCTAAATGTGAGTGACGTGTCCCCGTTGCAGCACAGAAACCGTGCGTGGGAGCCTTTAAAGCAGCGATTTCATATTCATGAGTCTGGCGCTGCTTTAGCACTTTAATGCTGAGGTCTTTTAAGCTGATTAATAATACTGTCACTGTGTGAGACACTAACAGGAAGATTCACAGTTATATCATCTCCAGAGAGGCGCTGTGATGTTGTGTGGTGTAAAAACACTCTGATGCTGCAGACTGGAACCTGTGAGGGAGTCTGGGCGTCGTTCCGCAGAACGTACTGGAAAGCTCTGTTGTGTAAATACTGGACATTTATTGTGGGCATTTCTTTTTAGATTAACTTAATTCTGTCTGAAACACACTGATTAAATGTTTTATTTGGATGCTAAGTGTTTATGAGATGCATCGGTAAGAATCACACATCTGCACTTTTATTTGTGGGCTTTGGAAAAAAGGAACTGAAGAATCATTAAAACCTTTGAGTTACCCTCAGAATAAAGTCTGACTTTCTTTTTTAATGAGTAAATTTCACTTTGTCTGCTAATTAGAAGCTTCACAGTTTTAAATAAGAGGTTCAGTTTGAAGATGTTTATGAATGTTCCTCTAAAATATTTGAAACTCCTAAAGAGCAATAACTGAAAAATGACAACCTGCATTTTAAATGAATAGAAAAGGTTACCGATCAAAAGTATGTTGAATAATTTTATATTAAATATTTTATATACTCTATTTTTAATTCTGTAAAATGTGGAAGTTATTCATCCTCTTTAAAGATTTTCAGTTCTTTTCAAACTATAAAGAGCTGTGCGGCGCTCACTGAGGACTACTTTCAGCGGCGGATTGATCCACATTTGGAGGTTTGATGCTTATTTGTGGCAGCAGGATGTTTGTATGAGTGAGTCAAAATAAAAACAAGAAAAGTAGAGATTTTCTGCTGGTAAAGACTGAAGATATTTACACAATATCATTTTAGATTTTCAGAAGTCCATTTTTCAAACATTGTTAAAGGTTCTTTCGGCTGATCTCTCATTTACACAAGGGGGCGCCACAGCTGACGTCTCCATAAATGGCGGCCTGTATATGCCACTGCAAAGAAAATGCCAGGCTCCTCTAAGTCTTTATTAGCTACTTCTGAATAACTCAAAATATTGAGACCACTAAGTTAAACCTTTGCCCTACAACACCCCACCCCCAGTGGCAAAAACAAGCTCCCCTGCCTTCCTGACAACCCCAAAGAGTTTGCATCTCCTGGACTGAACCAGGCATAATTATTTCCTGGCTTGAGGAATCATCACCACTGTTCTCTATAAAACTGTACAGGTGAACACACCTGTCAAGATGTAATATTCACACACATTTCTGTGTTATCCCTTCTTGCTGCTGTTTCTTAGATTTATAGTGTACATATGACTTATTCCAAATTGCCCTCTCTGTCTTATTTTTCTTTCATTTTTAATTTTCTACTATCACTGCTGTATTTATAAACATTATTTTGCCTCTCAAATTATGAGGCCTTAACTACAGGTCTGTGGTACTTTAACTTTGAACAATGTTGTTTTTATTGTAGATGAAACTATTTTTGTTCTTTATGCTGCTGCTTTGCAGAAACTGTCCTAACTGACACAGTCCACCAGATGGCGCCCCGATCATTTTGGTCTTCTAGAAGACCTCCTGAGCGCCCTGAAGGGACTGCTGTGATTTGGTGCTCCATAAATGAATGAAACGTAATTAAACTGATCAGCTCGGGCCTTTCTGTGTGGATTTCCAAAAGATGCTCGTGTTCATGCTCTTTAGGTGTGGTCGTCTCTCCGTGTTCACCGATGGAGCAGCCTGCTCAGGTGTGCCCCACCTCTCGCCCTGGGACAGGCTCCAGCCCCCTGTGACCTCGTGTCAGGTGAGCGGTTACAGAATGGATGAAAGGTGATTCATTCCTATTGAAATTCACCATCATGTTCATTCACTCACCCAAAACTGCACCATAAAAACAGAAACAGCACATATTTGGGTTTATTTTAATCATTCCTACACAATACACTTCTAATAAATATTTTTTATCCTGATGTTAAAATCTTCTGTAGTTGTAGTTCTAACTTTAGTCGGGACGCCTCCACCTGCTCTTCATGGTTTGCCGCTCCCTCCCTCCCTCCTCCTCCTCCTCTTTGGTGGCTCTCTCCATCTCAGAGTAATACTGCAGGGCTCTTTGCACCGGCTCCAGAATATGTTCCTGCACAAAAGCACAAATAAATAAAGGCTCTAACTGTTCCTCTGCACAGTCTGTGAGAGTTCAATCAGCCTTCCAGTTAGGATCTTCAATCATCTTTTTTCCTGTTTTTTGGCTTTTTCACTTCTTGCTTTCATTATGTCTGCGGACTTTACCTGAACATTTGCACACAGTACATTTCTCTCCTCTTTTTATACTTCCCACACCTCGACACAGAAATATCTAAATGTATTAACGTATTAGTTGTGCCAATGCTCAAATTAGTTGCAGGTCACATTTCCGCTGATTTATTGATAATGATCAATAGTTTATTTCAGCTGTGGTCTTTGCGTAGTGGCTAATGTTTTTCAGAGCTGTCCATTAAAGCCTCTGCTGCTTCCCTGCTGCGATTCAGGGAGCAGGACTCCACAAAGAGCTGCGCCGAGTACAGGGTCAGATTTAAAAAGCAAACAGTGTTACCTCCAGGCAGGGGAAGAGCTTGGTGAGCTCGGTGAAGAGCGGCAGCAGAACGAATCGGATGAAGCTGGTCTGAGAGGACGGTTTGGACACTTTGTCTCTGTCCATGAACGGAGTCACCGGAAGCCCCTTGAGCTTCTCTGTGTCGCTCTGCAGCAAAGACAAAGCAGGATAAAGTCAGGCATTAAATGCGCTCCCACTGCGGTCCAGCTCGGGAGGTCATTAAAACAAAGAAAGAAAGAGTTCAGCTGAAGAATTTATTTAGAGATGAGCTTTTAATCCAAAGTTTTCCTGCTTGATTCACATTTTGTAGGGAAAAATTACAAAGATGTGGTTTAAAATTTTCAGCATTTATTTCTTTAAAATACTCGATCTTTCTCCAAATAACAGAAAATGTGAATAAAATGTAATTTTTTCCATCTTTTGACATGAAACACACTTCAAAAAGCAAAATTGTTATTATATAACGATAATATTTGTGTGTCTTTGCATTAAAGAGCAGTCTTAAGAAAGAGTCGACAGCTTTTTTTAACCTGCCAGTAAGTTGTGTGCTGCATATTAAGCCTCTCTTTCTGTGATATGGCCTTCTCTCCTCTAAGCGAGCTTATAGCAGCTGTTTGTGTACTGATCAGTAAGCTGGTGGTAAAAACCTGGTTGAAGAACTCCTGCAGCAGACAGTCCAGCCAGGGCTCGGCCACCGCCATCGGCCTCGCCTCGTTGGAGATGTCGCTCACCTTCACCATGATCTTCATCAGCTGCAAACAAGCAGGCAGAGCCAGAGGTCAGAACTGTTGGCACAATGTTCCTTTCAAAATAAGAGCACTGTTCTAATATATTTAGACTATTATTTTAATATTACGGTGACCATTGGATATTTCATAATTAAACCTATTAACCAGATACTGTAGGTATATTGCAGCTGAACTGCAACAGCAGTGATGTCAAAAGTCAGACTGAATGAAAAGTTATTTGTGAAATCAAAACAGGGGGAGAAAATTCATGCAAACAGAAGAGAAGAGGTTTCCCAGTTTAATTCTGCACCACTTCCTTGTGGTCCTCGTTGCTGAAGTCAAACAGCGGCTGCATCACTTTGAACTTGTTGAGGATTTCGTTGTGTCTCGCCATGTCGGTGGCCAGAATACATCTGAAAATGTCACAAACTGTCAGAAACAGAAATAACTCCATTGCGTCAGCATAAAGAGGCAGAACTGAGTGCTGAGGTCTTACTTGATCATTCCTCCCCGGACATGTTTGTACTGCTGGCTGGTCAGGTTTTTGAAGATGTTGCACTCTGGCTGCAGAGGGAAAGTTAATTTATAGCTTTCAAATGAGTCTCCAGCAGCTAAAGCACTCAAACAGGGAAGTGACTGGAGCTGACTAAAAGAGACTCTTATCTGTGCTAATGTAAGTGTAAAGCTGATTGAGATTTGGCTCCCTGTTAAATGCAGAATAGAATTTCAAATCCTTCTCCTCACATACAAGGCTTTGAATAATCAGGCCCCATCTTATCTTAAAGACCTCATAACAACATACCTCCCCAGTAGACTTAGGTTTTGCTCCAGGTATGGTGGGATCCGTACTTGGAGCTTTTTAGTTCTCATATGATGACTTTTGAAGCTAAACAACTGCACATGTGCATGTGTTGCACATGGGCAATGTTGTCATTAGTCAAAATGTGTCACAGAGTAGAAATGTGTAATTATAGAAGCAAAACACAGTCTGCATGAATTCAACCCTCAGTTAGCTAGACTGTCAAATTAAAAAACTCTTTTAAAAAATCAGCTTCGTTGTTCTGTAATTTGAATATTTCCAGTCTTTTTGGGGGGTTTCCAAACACCTCCATTTTTTTGATTCGTTAATGCACTGTGTTGTCATACCTTGGACAGGATGCCAAAGGCGACAGCACAGTGATGGTTCTCCAGGGGTGACATGTCGTTGTAACGAAGAGCCAAGTCGGTCTGTGCATTAATCTGCAGTTTAAATAAGTCCACATTAACAACAGGGAAACATCTTGATCTTAGGACCACAATGTTATAAACCTGACCTGGTAGACGTTGTTGTAGCCGGGGTGGTCGAGGTCGTGGCACAGAGCCGAGGTCAGCATGATCAGCAGGTCGATTGACTCTAACTTGTTCCTGAGATCTGTGAGCCACACCAGCCCGTACATCTGCACAAAGAGAAATCCCAGTGCAATACTGCGACATCAGGAAACTTTGTACAACATCGCCCTGCACTCACAGGAGCAAAGGAGCTCCGGACCTGATAGACTTCCTTCAGAACGTGCAAATACAGGAGCCCAGCACCTTTGAACTTACTGTGTGGGAAAATGTTCACCAATGTTTTGTAGACCTGCACAAAGCTTACTACACTTTAAAAGTTACATAACTGTAATGTGATTTTCATTTCAGCCTTTGTAATGTTTTCTATAGAATCTACAGACGCATCAGCAGCAGATTATATAAAAATACAAAAGTTTCTCTTCAATTCCTTTGATGTTTCTGTTCCTGGCTGTCTTTGCCTCTGACTCTGAGGTAAAGGTGTATCCCTCCTCCTGTTCGTACCATCTGGGTGACGCAGAAGCAGTGCTGGAAGTTGTGGAAGGGGATGCTGTTGTAGTGACAGTACACCTCAAACAGGAAGTTCTGCAGGTCATCCAGCTGGATGTGGAACACCGTCAGGAAGTCCAGGTCGGTGTACATGACCTGGAGCAGCACCAGCATCTCTGCCTCCTCCCACTGCCTGTCAGCAGCACCACACACACACACACACACACACACAGGACTGTGAGTGTGTGTGTGTGTGTCTGAGAGTGTGTTTCATGTGGGTCTGTACTCACCAGTTGTCAAAGATGGGAGTTTTCAGATGTTCTCGCACGTCCTCTGTCACCTGCAGAGAGCTACAGCAACACAGACTCAGTGCTGCCCTCCAAATGCAAATCAAAGAAACTACATGTTTAAGAAAAACTTGCTTAACTATGTAAAAACAGGGTTTAAGCAAAATGATATTAAAAATGAACCAGGAAGCTGAGGGAGGGAGGCCATTTTGGGGGTTTTTGGGCCGGTTCACCTCAAGTTGAGGAACTTGTTGCGGACTTGCTGGCGTTCCTCCTGCACGCTCAGCCGCGGCGCTGTCGAGGAGAACGTGGAGATATGCTGGTCGTCTTTAAACAGACCCATCCAGCTCAAGTGCTCCACACTCTGAAAGAAAGAAACGTTATATTAGATTTCATTTTCACTTTCAAGCTCACAATGTGGGTCAGACTAATAGACCAAAAATTGTAGAAATGAAGTTTTGAAGAGTAAATCTATTAAAGCTTCAGACTTTCTGTGACACCAGGAGAAACATTAAATCCTAGAAATATTTAACAAGTCTGTGAATAGTTACACATTTCAGCTTCTCAGCTAAATGTAAAATTAATATTAAGAATGATAAAACATGATTTAACTGAATAAGCGGCTGGAAATTGATAAATGTGTTGGTTTTGATTTTCACATCAAGTTTTATTTTGCTGACCTGTACACAGATACAGTAGTAGTAGTAGTAGTAGTGGTAGTGCAAAAGTCTTGAACCAAGCCTCGTTTCTCGAAATAAGTGAAACCGGTGCAAATATGCATGCAAACATGCATGGGAGGCCATCCATGACTGATGGTGTTCAATACCACTTAAAAAGGTTAGAAGAAAGTCTGGCTGCTTCGAAGAAAAATATAAAGGAATTAGGGGTGGCTCAAGATTTTTGCACATATGCTTTTATTATGAAGCATTTTGGTACATGTGCATGTGTCCGTGCTGCGCCGCTGCCTTTATCTAACTCACCGCTGGATTTAATTTGATGTATTTTGAGGGGAAATTAATTTCCTTTTTTGTAAATAAAGGAGTTGCTGCCAGTGCAGGTTTACTCATTTGCCCCCAGACTGAGCTCTAATTGTGTATCTGCTGTGTAATATAATAATAACAACTGTGTGTTTATGAGATTAAACTCTGTGTGATGAACCTCCAGCTTCCTCTTAAAAGTCTCCACTTGGCTCTTCAGCTCACAGATGACCTCCGGGGTCTTTGCCACATCTTCAGTGACTTTGCTCTCCAGGCGATGCAACCTTGAAGTGCAAGAAAACAGGAAACAGCAGTGAGTCTGTTTCACAATAAGCACCTTTGCTTCACGACGGCCTCACCTGTGCTCCATGCCATCCAACTCCGGCAGCACTGCTACACCTGCAAAGAAGCACAAAAACTAAAATATTTCTAATCACATTATATTTCTCCCTTTACTTTTGTGTTTTCTGGATATTTAACATTTGAAGGTGGGTTTTTTACTATATTGACTGATCTGTGTGTGTCTCGTGGACAGCCCTGATGAAGCTGCTCACCCTGCAGGTCTGACGCCACCACCTCCAGCCTGTAGTGCGAGTGCTCGCTGTTGGCCTCCAGCTGAGGGGAGATGTTCAGCACGCTGCCGCTCATGTCGTACATCTTCAGGATGTGGCGCGGGCCCGCCTCAGCCGCCGCATGGAACAGATCTGTCAGGCGGAGATCTGACTGCATTAAATTGATTTATTATTCATCTTATTTGCATTATTAAGAAACAGGTTTCCATAGAGATTTCTTATTATCTGCAGGGAAATGATTCATATAGAGTCAGCCCACTAAAAATATTAAAGGATAGTGAAGAAAAACCTGCACCTTTGTTCCAGTAGCTTTGCTTTAGTATTACTGGTATTACTCACAATCACAGTTCAGACTCACGAGCAAAAGAGCTTTGCTTTATCTTGCCCTACTGTGAATTACATAATAGGTCAAGGCCCCCGCTGTCACATGGTTTATTGATGACTCTCTCGAGATGGACGAGGCTCTTTAAACTGAGGGCCTGTCAAAGCCACATGGAGGTCAGACCACCACCCAGAAGCTGCAGGAACATTCATGAAATATGGAAACCTACAGCGCTGGGAAAATGTACTTTTTTCCTATTTTTTTTTAAGATATAGCAAATTGTAAACTTAGACACAGATAGCCTGAATACAAAATGCAGCCACACTGAGGGTTTTCCAGCATGAACGGCCTGTTTAAGGTCAAAACACCTCAATGTTATTTCAATCCAGACTTTGTCTAGGCCACTCCAAAACCTTCACCTTCAACTTCTTTTGTTTTTTTTTGTTTTGTTTTTTTTGAGAGATTCAGAGGTGGACTTGCTAATGTGTTTCAAATTGTTGTCCCAAGTGCTCTTGAGCTTCAGGGCATGAACTGATGGTCAGACTTCCTCCTTCAGGATTTTCTGGTGGAGAGCAGCATTCATGGTTCCAGCAGCTACAGCTTTCATCAGGTTTCATCAGTTACAGCGAGTCGTCCTGAAGCAGCAAAGCAGCCCCAGACCATCACACTACCACCACCATGCTTGACTGGTGGTCTAATGTTCTTTTATGAAATGCTGTGTTAAATTATGTCACATATAACGGGACTCAAACTGCCCAAAAAAGTTCAGCTTTTGTCTCGTCAGTCCATAGAATATTTTCTTGGGGACCATCAAGGTTTGGATAGCTTTTTTTTTTTAAAACCCTAATAAAACAATTTAACAACTGCATTTTGTATTAACTCGGATTATCTTTTTCTAATCTTAAAATCTGTTGGATGATCTGAAACGTCTGACACTTTAAACCGCTGTCGCTCTCTTACCTTTGACATCTGCAGCGGAGCAGTGGGCTCCAAACTCGGCTCGCTCCAGCTTCCCGTTCACCGTAAAATAAATTATTTTTGCTGTCATCTCGGAGCCACATGGGGCCCGGCCTGCTCCAGAAATGGAAATGACTCTGACACACCTTTGAATGTCTTAAAGGGGTCACCTGCAGCTGACAGAGAGCCCACCCACACTTCCTCTCCCGCACCCACCTGCGGGGCTCCGTGCGTAATTACGCGCTCCTGCCGGCAGGTGTCGCCGTCCTGCGGCTTCACCTTCCATTTGTGCAAGGTTCTACGGCGTCTGGCATGGGTCATGCTTTTATTGAACCACGGCAAATAATTATCTTCCCCTTTTCATTAACAGCGGACATCCCGTTAGTTAGAGAGGTGAGGGTCAGAGGCGCCGAGATGGCGTGATCGCCGAGCAGCTTTAGCGTCCACAAGCGAGGAAATGATCGCTGAGCCCACGCAGGAAAAGTAACGGTAGTTTGTAGCCGAAGGCAGCATCGCCACTTCTGACTTTTTTCCCTGGGAACGAGTCAGTCCATCCGGTGAGTGAATTGCAGCCGATCACTGAATTAATAACTAGTTAATTAACCCGTCAGGAGCGGGTGACACACGTCAGGGCCGTTCACGGCTCTCCTGCGTGGAGAACAGCGCTGAATTAGCCCGCACAGCTAACACCAGCTCGGCTGTATTTTGGATAAAAGCAGGCTAGCTGCGAGCTAGCAGCCGAAGCTAACAGCTCTATAAACTGTCCTGACACCTAACTTAGCGATCACCTGTGTTAGCGTCACTGAACGGGGCCTTAGCTGGACCCAGAGAGGCAGTGCTGCTCCACATCGGGACCTGAAAGTCAGCAGTCTGCGGTGTAACGGTGCAGTCTCTAATTTGAGTGTGCTAGTTGTGGAAACTTGGGTCTAATTCTCGCTGTCCCCCCCCTCCCCTGTTAAATCACAGCAAAGCCGCGCAGGAGAATGAAGCGCAGCGCCCAGGACCACCTGGAGTTCACTCCTTCTCCCACATTAGCTGCCTCCTAAACAGAGCAAGAGCCGTGCGCACAATCCTGCAGCAGGTCCTGCCAACTGTAACACCTCTGGTGCATCACAGGTGAGGACGAGGAGGGGTGGGGAAAATAAAAGACCTCCTGGGGAAATCTACCTCCTGCAGCCATGGAGGAGGAGGTGGAGGCAGTGAGTACTGAGTACCTGCTGGAGCAGGTGACGCAGAAGGACCTGGGAAAGAGGCTCCAGGTGGGCCAGGAGGTCATGGAACTGATCCTGGATGAGGAGAGGTCGCCCGAGCTGGAGCAGGACCAGAGCATGCTGGACAGGATGGTGGACTGCGTGGCCAGCTCCTGGGTCAACTCCAGCAACTTCAAGGTGAGGGGAGCAGGTAGACTGCTGCGACAGGGTGGGGGTGGACATCTGTCGGCATGCTCTTGAATAAGGCACTTCAGCTTCAGCTGTTGCATTACTGAGGGTGTGGTGCTTTTATTTAGTTGTGCTCTAGAAATGCCCTAAAAATAGTTCAACTACAGATTGAGTCCATTCACATGAGTATTCCCTTTATGCCCCTCTTTGTTTTGATTCGGCTGTGTATATATTACTGCAGCACCGATATTTAGCATGCCATTTAACCATCTAACACACTGTGTGGCTGATCATTTTAGGAAGGAACTGCTTTTCTTCTAAAAAGCTGGGGAATTCCTTTGTTACAGTAGCCAAAACTATTCAATGACACAGCTTAAAGAGCTCAGTAAAATCGAATTTGACCAAACAAACCCCCACTTAATACGAGCACAGTGTTTATTCTGTTATCTTTGCCCTCCAAATGTGTTGTAATGTTTGGTTTCCTGTTGACAAATGACACGTCTTTGTAATGTCAGCTGATCTCCTGCGCAGCGACTGAAATTAAGGGTTGAATGTGTGGTTATTTTAGGGCAAGAACCAGTTGTTAATAAGAGATGTCCTTTTGCACTGAGCAGTGTCTGTGCTGTGTTACCGATCAGTGCCAAATGATTTACTTCTTTCCTGGAAAAACTCATGAAAATGATCATGAATGCCTCATGAGCAGTTTTGAGCACTTACTGGATTCAGATTGTTTTGTTTAAGGTGCCATTAGGAACAGAACTATCGATACTTTATATTTAATAGAAGGAAATAGACTTGAGAAACATGATTTATCTTATTATAGTTTTGTAACATGGCAGGTTGAGTCTTCTTGCCTCTAGGCCTGTCGCGATAAACAATAAATAAATAATAATAAACGCATACTGCTGCTGTTGGTTAATCAATACTTAGAGACGGGAGTAGTGCTTTAAGCTGATGATGTCACCTTTTAATGCAGCGGTGCTGAGGAGGGCGAGTCAGAGTTGTGCTGACTTCACAAATATGCAAAACAGCGACCGTTTGCTGTCTATGTTTGTTTCATTTTAAAACGAGGAGAAAAGAAATGAATCTCTGGTGTAAGCGTAAAAACTGAGTACAGGTTTCTGGCACAACTTTTCCTGCTTCCAGCCTGCACAGAATATAGAGAAAAACTTCAGTATTTCACCCGCGTGTGTCAGCTTTATACGTACTTTATACTGGATGTAAATGCGGCAGACTGAGCTAAACAGACGGGATTGATGGCTTTGGAAAACATGCCTGAATAAAAGGACAAAATTGATAAAACAAATAAATAGTCATATAACACCAAAGGACAGTTTTGGAGCTCCTGACCGCGAAGTCCTGATGATGGATTCAGTTGATAATTTTACCATTTTTTTCCTGCAGCTCTGCTTCTTGCAATGACTTATTATAACTGCCCAGTTCTTTTGTAATAACACCCACAGAGATAAAGTGCCTTAAAACTCAAAGCTCTTTACAGACTGTAGGAACGAACCGTCCAAAATATCTGATGTCTGATTCGCGTCTCTCAGTTTTCCTTCATATATTTTTAGGTTAAAACGAGTAAGCAGTCCTTCCTCTCACGGCTCTCTTATTGTTGGATTAATGGATTTGTTTCTGATAGTTTGGGGCAGACATTGAGGCGGTTATTTTAGGATGGCTTTTTAGTTTAAAAGGAAAAAAAAGTTTAGGCTAGGGCATTGTGAAGCTCAAAATAGGCCAGTGGAGGTTGATGATGCGTGCAAGCATGATAGGTCTCACTGAGACAGTAAAACCTGATTTAACTGAAGATTTTGCACCAAAATTAGTTTTAAGCTTGAGTGGATGAAACCCCAGTGATAAAAAGACTTCGATGTAAAGCCAGTAGTTTCTCTAAGCAGGAAAGCCCTGCATTAGAGTGGGCTGTAACTGCAAGCTCCATTTAGTGTCTGCTTGGAAATCGCACCTCTTCCTCAGCAGCTGAGAGTGAAGCAGATGTTTGCAGCTGTCTCCTAAACAACAGCACGGGCTGTGATTCGAAGCTCCTGACTCCTCCTCCTCCTCCTCGGCTTGTGATGAGCTGCTGAACTTCCAGTCTTAAAATGCCAGCTTTTTCTCTGGAGTGTGGTGTGGCATCACTTTACTCAGTACATACAGCAGCTGACACATACGCACCAATCATATCTCTGCGTCCCGCGCTGCCCTGGAAACGCATCATCGTCCGTCTGTTCGGGTGATTTCTGCTGGGCCGAAATGAGGACGGCGAGGCTCCCAGGTGAGCGTGCCAGAGGCGGCGGTGGCTGTGTGGGTGTGAGCTTAATTTACCAGCACCCATTAGCCCAGTTTCCTCCTCTGTGTGAGCGAGCCAGCAGGGCTGACAGAGATTCAGCTTCCAGCCGGCCTCCGCTGTTAGCAGAGAGTGGCTGAGGGTAGAAAAGCTTTTAGCTGCGTGTGAAGGATGGAGGAGGGCTCCATGAGCTGTTAGGATAATGGCTGTTGTTAATCGATCACGGGCCTCTGATGTAAATTAAAAGGCTGTCCAGCCAGTGATGAATACAGGCAGCTTATGGGCAGTCTCTAATGGCACAAGTGTTTACAGTGATTTTATTATGATATAAATAACGGAGAAAGGGTTAGATTCATGTCCACATTGATTTCTTGATCTGCTTGGTGGATAAAATGTGATGTTTGTTATGTTTTTAGTAGTCACGGGTGTTCAGATGTCCTCACAAAACCCCAATTCGGATACTTCAGATGTTTTTGGGTGGCTTAAAAGTTAAAGGTCATACTTGGGTCTGCATCTCTGCTCTCTGTGATAGGATACAGGAGTAGAAAAGACTATGATAAGCTGGAGCTTTAGGGTCACCATAAACCGTTTATCATCTAGAAAGAATAAGCCAATAATTTAAAAAACAAAAAATAAATGTACTGGGGAATTGTTATGAATACAGGCTGTGATAATAAATATAAATATGAAACATACTCTATAATCTGAAACACACTCTTATTTTCTCCAAAGTTTGAGTTTAAAATTTGAAATCCTGAGATGAAAACCTGAAATTTTTGACTTATGGATGGCAATTTATTTTTCTTTTTCAGTGTCAAAGACAATAGAAAACTGAAAAAAGTGAGCTCAGTGCATAAAAATGTAAAAACAAAAAAGATCTTAATTTAAAAAAATGAATAGTACCAAATAAATACAATATATGTGGATACACAATGACATATAAAAGGTGATTTTTTTTAAAGCTCAATGAATAAACTTTCAAATATACAATAAAAAGCTAACATTAAAAAAATAATAATAGTAAATAAACTATTTGTAGCGCGTAAAGCTTTGAAGTAAAATTGTAACAAGTATATTTATGGTGGTATGACGTGGAAAATGTTTATACATTAACCACAGCAGCTTCAGTAGCATGCGGGTCTTAGTGCAGTACCGCTCCCGGCCCAGCAGGTGGAGCCATAGAAGAGGCGGTGTCTTTAGTTTCGTGGTTTCTCTCACAGTCGCAGAGAGTTTCCAAAAATTGCACCGCGCCTGAACTCGAGGTTCAGGTGGTGCGTATGTGTTGATATGGTGTCAGCAGGGGAGCTCTCACTACGCGTTCATTGAGCTTCCCAAACCACCCCATGACAAGGAAAGTTATCCTTCCTGTTACCCGGAAGCCTCGGTAGTAACATGCAAGCAGTGTCTTCACTCACGGTTCCGTGTGAGAACTGCGTTTCAGTGCGCGGGAGCGCAGGTTACAGCGTTTCCTCACAGCTCTGATAAACGAGCAGCTTTAATTTGAATCATTTCCACCTTTTTGCGCTGAAACGGCCTCGTTTCCCTGTTACCCATAATGCTTTGCAACGCATATTCAAAACACCGAGCTGCTGCGGCGCTATTGAGCGGCCGTGCGGGAGGTGGAGCCTCTCTCGCCCTGATTGGTACTTTTCTGTGTGTTTTCAGGTGGTTTTGCTGGGGATGGATATTCTGACGGCTCTGGTCAGCCGGCTGCAGGAGAGGTTCAGGACACAGGTTGGAACTGGTGAGCTGCTCCTCAATATACTGTGCAATGATAATGATAATATAAGCAAACACTTTATCACGCAGTATTAAACATTACTTTGCCTGTTTGTGTTAGTTTTAGATATATGTATTTAAACTGAAATAATGTTTGTTGCATTTGAAATTCTTTAATTCTGTCCAGTATTTAAAAATGTTACAAAATAAATAAAAATACACATATTTTTGTAATTTTGCTTTCACTTTTATCAACTTAAAAATTGTTTAATTTAAATGTTAATGCATCTTTTATATAATATTTTCATTTCAAGCCTGTGTGTTTTTATTCATATGATTTACATAGTATTTAGGGCTAAGGTTACTTACTGTCTTTCATGGTTTGATACAGTAAAATGCCAGACAGTACAATAATTCCATTTACATGATGATCTGTGACATATGATGGCAGCAAGAGAGAAAGTGAAGGTTTACAAGATTTCTCCTCATTTTTGTTTTAAACAAAATTAAATGATTAAACAAACAAACAAGCAGAGACAGTGTTGCTCATATTAAACAAGAAATAAAAGGAAAAACCTGTACACAATTAAAAAATACAATTAAACTTAAACCCTGCTGGGTTTATAGGAATTTCTCGCTCTCTGCATGTAAGGAAATAAAGGAAAGGAGTTTCTGTAATCAGATGACATCGTCAGGCTTTAAACTGACAAAAGATTTAGTTTAGTATGATTTAGTACTTCCCAGTTTGAGAACCACTGCTTCAAATAACCAAACATGAAGTTTTAGGTTCCTTATGAGATCCTTTGAACGCCAACCTGTCCCGTCTCTTCCTGTTTCTGTCCTCCACTCAGTCCTGCCGAGCCTCATCGATCGACTGGGAGACGCCAAGGACCAAGTCCGAGATCAGGACCAGGCGCTTCTGCTGAAGATCATGGACCAGGCTGCCAACCCGCAGGTACACAGCAGCACCTGGGAGCCTAACCCTGACAATATTTGGAGACCAAATGTGTTCCCATCATCTCCAGTTTGATCCCTGTGATCACAAGAGAGTCGCCTAAACAGGAACGCGTTTCATAACCATCAACGTCTGAGCAGTGCCAGTGTAACGTTATAGGAACGGCACCAACACAGAGACACCACAAACACACACTGTGTCATTAGTAAAATATCAAAAAAGTTCAAACATCTCTTCTTGTGTGTTCTCCTGCCTGTTCAGTATGTGTGGGAGCGAATGATGGGAGGCTTCAAGCACAAGAACAACAGGACCAGAGAGGGACTCTGCCTGTGTCTCATCTCGACTTTAAACGTGTAAGTGCACATTAAACATTACTTAAATGGAACAGACTCTTTAATGGAAGCATGTGGGAGTGAATGACTGCAGTGGTTTTTATTAAACATGAGTCTGAGCTCAGCAGATTTTAGGATAATAGGAGAGAAGATAAACAGTTACCAGTCTGTCTGCTGCAGCTGTGGCTCCGTCTGAGAGGTCAAGTCTGAGCAGACATCAAGTTTATCAATTATTAAATCAGGAGTATGTTAATCGTATCAGGCGGTATGTGAAAGTAATCCGAGTATCCCGTCTGTTAGAGTGCAGACTAAACATTTAGTGGATGATTGAAAGGAGGATTTCTAATGCTTGTAGGGACCCTGCTGCTGATTATTAGACTCTGGATTTGTTCTGAAGATTCAGAAAGTATTAGAATATCCCAGCTCTATATTTCAAACCATTTGATATCGTTTAATTGCTTTTAATTCTAAAAGTTCAAACCTAAACCGATGTTTATGGCAACAGTGAACAGTTTTGTTGTTTTTGTCTTATAGAAACCAATAAAAGCTATAGTGCTGTCCGTGAGTTTCAAAATAAAACAACACAAACTGGAAGTTTTATTCAACATAAAAGAACAGTAGCGATGATCTGATGTGTCCAAACTGTCTTTACTTCAGTCAGAATCCACACGTTTGTGTTTTGCTGTTTCAGGTTCGGCTCTCAGAGTCTGACGCTCAGTAAAATCGTTCCTCACATCTGCAGCCTCCTGGGAGATCCCACCAGCCAGGTATGACCTACACACACACACACACACACACACACCTCTGCGTTCACACCTGCACAGTGGACCGTTTCTGGAGGATTGAGTTGGGATATTTCCCACAGGAAGCTGGAAATCGTCTGCTTCAAACATGTTCTTAATTCAAATCTGGCAGCGCTGGGTTAAAGGATATTTTTACATTTACAAATTTGCAGTAATTGATCAGTAAATCATAAAATAATCCCATGATGCATTTTACAAAATGTAAAACGCCAGTAAAGCAGAATTTAACTGCTTCTTAAGAAAGTAAATTAAGTGTATGAAGTAAAGACTGAAGCGGTTTAAAGGCTGAAAGATTTCCGCACTTCCAGCTGTTCTATAAAAGCTTGAAGCTGCCTCGACACTCACTTTGTGCATAAACTGGGGAACATCCAGCAGACTGAAGAGCTGAGGGGCTGCACTGGTTCATGTCTGAGACATGTGCAGTGAGGCCATGGAGGGCTTCAGAAACAAGTGAATGACTGTACACTCAGTACCCAGTCAGCTTCTTCCACATCCAGCTGAAAAACTGTTTCTTTATGGTGCTGAATGACAGCATCGACCGTATTCTTGGTCTTTGACTGCCCCCTGCTGATGGAGCACAAACATTACAGCCCAGCAGGCAGCTCAGATAAGTCCCTCAGCTGCTGTTAGATACATGATGCTTCACAGGGATGAAGTCTGAGACCCCGCAGCTCTGGGGTCTCCTCTTAAGCTGTCGGGTCCTCCCGTCTGCCCGCTGCGCTCTCTGTTTGTTGTTCCCGGTTAGATTGTCATCACCGGAATCACACTTCCTCCCAAGGACAGGAAGCCGTGCCCATGAACTTCCCTTTCCAAAGCCAAACACACTCACACATGCTCAGTGAGGCCCTCGTCTTCTGAACCGTTATCAGATTTAAAGTTTGTGTTCTTTGTTTTAAAAGACGAGAAGATTTTAGCAACAAACACGAGAAACACAGTTCAGAGGCTCAGTTTAAACTCAGTGTTTATTTAATGCTTCTAATACACGTCTAACAGCAGTGAAACTGGTGTAACGTGGAACTTCTTTCAAAATAAGACTGAGAAAATAAATGTGTGAACATAATTTTATAACTGCTGTGATCGTCTAAAACCAGCAGAGTCAAGTGCTTCTCTGATAGCAGCAAAATGGCATCATGGGGGGACTGCATCATGATTTAATTGCTGTTAAATGATCAAAAACACGTTCACATGTTCATGATTGTTTAGGATGCTCTGAGGATTCATAATAAAAACAAAGAGTGCTGCTTTAAACGGTGCAGTGAATCACACAGAAGAGAGCAGGACGTGTGCTCAGATGGAGCAGCTGTGTGCGCTGCCTGATGGACAGTTTGTGCACGTGTGATGTTTACCTGTTGGCCTGCAGGTGCGCGACGGGGCCATGAACTGCCTGGTGGAGATCTACCGCCACGTTGGAGAGCGAGTGAGGATCGACCTGGGAAAGAAGGGCCTTCCTCAGTCACGGTGCGTTCAAATGCTCCCTGTAAATCTCAGCACACGGAGGGCTCTGTGGGATCGCTGGTGGTGCACACTCACTTTACTGAGTTATATGTAGAAAAGTAAAGACATTTTAGATATTGTATGTTTCAAATGGGTGAGAAATAACGTGACTGCCGCCCTTCAGCCTGTAGAAAGGAGGCTTTAAGACAGCAGCGTGGAAAAAAACCCATCCTGTCTGATTAGTTTTTCAATTGATGGATTATTTAATCTTGTTAATATCAGAAACTAGTCAGAGTGATGCCTCACAGGTTAACGGAGCGTCCTGTTAAAGATATTCAGGTTATAGTGATGTGAAGCAGCAGATGTAAGTGCTGAATTCAATTCAGTCTTTAACTGAGGCATTTAATCTTCATTTAAGTGCTGTTTAAAATAAAACTCAAAAATCCAGAAATGTGCAACAATCTAATAAATAAATACTAAGAACAGCAATAAAGCCAGCAGAGCGTTGAAGTGCAGATGCTGTGCAGTCAAGATTGTGCAAAACAAGAATTGTGCAAATGTTCAAAGGTCTGTGCTCACTGCTGTGACATTCAATTGTTGCTTCACCCAGGAAATTTGAGCTTTTTGTTTTTTCGGTGATCCCCTACAGTTTAAGCTAGAGCCCCCTGGTGGGCACTGAGGGTACCGCAAGAAAGAAAAACCTGATGGAAGACAGCCAAAAATGACTCGTTAGTCTTTATTTTCTGACTGAGTTGTGTTTTATGTCCTGCCAGTAATTGGGAAGAACTTTAAAGTCAGAGAGTCTGATGCTCGATGTTAACAAGTGACAACACAGAGAAGGAAATGCTTCATCTCAGGCTCGTGTGGTTCTCACTTCCAAGCAGGCCGTCATAGATTGGCAGTGCCTGATCTAATTAATTAACTGACTGTTAGTTTCAACTTTAATCTTGATGATCAGTGTCTGATTAACTGGCAGATGATTTCATGTCTACAGGCTCGAGAAGTGCAAACAGCTGCAAGCTGTTACGCTCATCACATCCTCCTCAGGAAATAGATTCTTAGCCCACATATTTTCATGTGAATCTCACAAACAATGACTGATTATTCAGAATAAAACTGGTTCTTTAAACGATGGATGTATTCTCCCCACTGTGTCCATCAGGGTCTGCAGATGTGACGGTAACATTGTGATTATTCGTGTTTGTTCTAATAATATCTGCCATCACGTGTATATTTTTGGATGCTGAGACTCAGGGCGGCGTGCTGTTACTTTGGCCCATTTAAGCGCTCTCCGGGGAGTCTGAAATGAGCCAGTTTTTGTGAGCTGTTTTTCAGAGGACGGTCTGCAGGCCTGAAGCCAGCAGGGTTTTTAATTTGGTGCTTTTCCTCACGTCACAACACCAACTGGTGCTGACTGTCCGTCCCTTCTCTGTGTGCAGGCTGAACGTCATCTTCAGCAAATTCGATGAAGTTCAGAGGTCGGGGAACATGGTCCTGTCGCCTGTGTCAGGTAAGCTCTGCCTGGTTCTCCTGCAGCTCGCTTCGGTTTGGGTTTGTGGCAGTTTTATGCTGCTGATGTTTCTGTTGTCGTGGCAGCTTCGTTTTGTTTATTTCACATTTTGCATTGTTGATTGTTGAAAGCAGCCTGAAGACACCGACATGTGACCCTCCCAAACTGCACCAAATTTGTCTGTTTATCTGCACACCTACTAATCTCCATGAAAAGCACCATAAATAAACCCAGAAGGGACCGAGTTACTCCTGCTGTTTACCATCTGACTCGTACCCCCTCGCAGTTTAGTTACTGAGCACAAACGCTGCCAGTGTGCTGTGCTTTGTGCTCATTGAGCAAAGCACACTTTATGGGACCCCTCAGTCCTGGTGTGACTTCATCCGTGGGTCTCTGCTGCATATTGGGGGTGTCCTGAATGCTGTTTTTGGGTAACGGAATATTGAAAGCTTTGGTTGGTGCTGGAGGGCTGCAGGGATGCTTATAAGTCAAAGATAATCTCTGTTGTGGTTTTGCTTGCATTTATTATTTATGTGAGCAGGAGGTTATCCACACAAACACAGACAGTTTATATTTCCACATTCAAAGAAAAACAGCATCTCAGGCTCAAGGGCTCGACACACGGGGAGCGACAAACGACAGCGACAAATGGGTCGCATCGCCACTGGGGTGAAACCGAACACACGGGAGGCGATGGCGACGGCAGCGTTGCGAATTGCGCTCTTGCGTCACTCGCATCGCTTGTCTCCAAGAAATTTGATTGGCTATGAAATTGGAGGGATTTTGACATTTTCAAAGCAGTCCGTGTCAGATAATAAAGATGAAGTGTCACAAGAATTTACTGGAACTGACAGAAATCTTCATGTTAAGTCTCCTCTATGAAAAAAAAACAAACAAAAAAAACCCAACCTTGGATTCATCCAATATTACGGACAAGGAAACAGCACGGTGAATAT
>VUQK01041176.1:0-19921 GCA_015106715.1 Bujurquina vittata
AAAGTCCTGACCTGAATCCTATTGAGATGTTGTGGTATGACCTTAAAAAGGCCGTTCATGCTCCAAAACCCTCTAATGTAACTGAATTAGGACAATTCTGCAAAGATGAGTGGGCCACAATTCCTCCAGAACGCTGTAAAAGCCTCATTGCAAGTTATCGCAAACGCTTGGTTGCAGTTGTTGCTGCTAAGGGTGGCCCAACCCGTTATTAGGTTTAGGGGGCAATCACTTTTTCACACAGGGCCATGGTGGTTTGGATTTTTTTTCACCTTTACTACTACACACCTTCATTTACAACTTGCATTTTGTGTTTACTTGTGTTGTCCTTGACTATTGTTTAAATTGTTTTGATGTTCCGAAACACTTAAGTGTGACAAACATGCAAAAAAAGAGGAAATGAGGAAGGGGGCAAACACTTTTTCACACCACTGTATATTAGTAAAAGTTATTTTTTGTTTTTGTTTGTTTTTTAAATTTTCTTTTTTATCCCTTTATCTTCATCTTGAAGTAAATTTCTTTATATCTTGGTTCAGTTTTTGGATTTTTGGCAGCTCTGGTCCTCCATAAATTGTTGGTTTAAATAGATATTCCAAAGGTTTGAGGGATGTGAGCTACAAAGGGCTGTTTTTCTTCTCTCCCACCTTCTGTTTTGCAGTGATAAACACCAAATGTTGCCAAATGCTGGCATTTTGATATTCAAGGACCCATCTCTCACCAAGACTCTTGAGCCTTGCTGAGCAGCTGCAACCTGAATTTGGCAAAGTAGTGTCTCTCATGTGAAAAGTTTTGTTCACAAAGTATTTGAGGCTTATTTTTCAATTCCAAGTTTTACTAAAGTGACAGTTTGTTCTTGGAGCGCCACACATTATGTGCTGTATTTAAGAAAAATATTAAAAATAATCTAGTGGTAATAATATTGTTCTATCTTTGCGTAGGTTGGGTGCAATCCCAATGAAGATGTGGCCATTTTTGCGGTGGATTCTCTTCGGCAACTGTCCATGAAGTTTTTGGAAAAGGGGGAGCTGGCTAACTTCAGATTCCAGAAAGACTTTCTGAGGCCTTTTGAGCACATCATGAAGAAGAACAGGTACAGAAAGAGAGCAATTGTGTGTGTGAGTGAGTGCTCACGTTAACTCTGATATAAATCTGGAATTCCTTGTGGTGCAAAGACAAGTTGGGAGTCACTCTTCTTTGAGGGTGCACACACAGAATGAAGTAACACACCCAATCCTCCACTTAACCTCTTATGCAGCTCTGTGCCTCCCTTTCTCTTTCTCTCTATAGCAGTGAGTGAGTGAGCATATTGTTTGGTTTCTCACGCAGAGACGAGCAGCAACCCAGCATTTCAGCTGACCCATTTCAGTCTCTTTGCATTACCCTTTCAGTGAATTCCACGTAAAAGCCTCTCTTCCCTCGTTTGCTCTGAATCTGTCTCAGCTGGAATTTAAACAGCTATCATTTATAAATGAGACCGATTCTCTGTAAAGGTTCCTGAGCAGCACGTCAAAAAGGCAAGCTGTTTCACTGCAGCACACGTTTCATTGATATGAAATAGGAGTAGCAGTTTAAGTATAAATCCACCCACAGATTGAGCAGGCTGAGAGCTTCAACAGAGAGGAGATGGCAGGCAGCCATGTAAACCCTGCAGCGCAGTGAGTCTCACTCACGCTGCCTTCCTCCGTGTTAGTGTGTTTAGGAATGGTAAGTGGAGGCAGAGCTCCTGTCTCATTCATAGCTACGGAGCAATTAGGATTGCTCTTCACTGGGGCCACAATTCTAGCCAAGGCTGGAATAATCATTCTCTCTGAAAACGGGGCTGTGGATGCTATCAAGTGCCTTTAAAATCAATGAAGGAATTCATTTTCTTCTCCATAATAGGGACCTATTATGCTGGCTTCCAGGTCCATGTTTTTATTCCTGGGCTCTACTAGAGTAGCTCTGCATGATCCACAGTTCAAAATAAGCCTTATTTAACTTTTTTTCACCCCTTTAAGGCCACCCTCTCTCTAAAACACCTTCTGATTGGCCGCCCCTCTTAAATGAAAGGAGGGGCGTGCTACAAAAGCAAGATTTTTTACCTGGCTAAATCACTATGGTAACTGATACTGAATACACAACGTTAGAAATAAACAGCAGCATCAAGAGCACACTCGGAGTTAAAATAAATATATTAACTCCATTTATTTATTTTACTGCTCTGTGAGCTAAATCTCTAGATTAATGATTTTCTTCAGGATTAATCTCTCACTTGCATCAGTGTTACATTTCACTGTTATATTTTTATTTTCTTTGTACAGTTTTATCACCATTTTATCATCATCAGCTGATCACACCTCTGATTGGAGTAGGCGGCACTTATAGGAATAATTTTGTGTGGAAGAAGAGTCACCTGATGTGTGAATGACCCTTTTTCTTTATATACGAGTGCGCACAGAGCCTGAAGCATAAAGCCCGGCTTAACAGAGAAAGTCGAGATAACATTACCTCCAACTCGGGTTTTAGGTTTTGTTAAGCTAGCCTAACGCAAAGAAAGCCTGGCTGTGTTGAACTTCCTTTGTAGTACGCCCCTCTGGTGGGTGCTGACAGCCAGAGCGGCATACCTGAGATGATCATATCATGATCGTATTCCTCATGAAAATGCAAATTGATCCTCATTGATTGAGGTTTTTTTTGTGCTTTCTTCTTTCTCTTTTGTTTCTTCCCCTCTTTGTTTTGACCCCTGTCCTCCTTCCGCTTCATCACTCACCTGTTCTTACTCCGTGTCTCCCCTTCAGGTCTCCCACCATCCGAGACATGGTGGTGCGCTGTATTGCCCAGATGGTTAACTCCCAGGCAGGAAACATCCGTTCAGGATGGAAAAACATCTTCTCCGTCTTCCACCTGGCTGCCTCTGACCAGGATGAGAGCATTGTAGAGCTGGCCTTCCAGACCACTGGTCATATCGTCAGTAAGTCCAACAACTTCCCTAATTTATTTTATTCCTAACTGGTTATATTTTTCTTGTGGTCAACAGATTTGTTTTCCTTCTACCATCACACTTCTTATTTTGCCTTAACCCCCCCTCTGTGTGCCTCCTTAGCGAATGTATTTGAAAAACACTTTGCGGCTACAATCGACTCCTTCCAGGATGCCGTGAAGTGCCTGTCAGAGTTTGCCTGCAATGCCTCTTTTCCAGACACCAGTATGGAAGCCATTCGCCTCATCCGACACTGCGCCAAATACGTCTCAGATAGGCCACAGGTCAATATAAGTCTTCATCATATACAGAAAGCTTAATTTAATACTGTAGGGAGGCATGAGCAGTGTTGTGATTGATTATGATGCAAAATGCATTGACTTGTCCATCAGTTCAGATAGTCTAAATAAAAAAATTGAATAAAGCCATATTAAAGACATGAATAATGCAGACACTGTAGCTTCTATTAAGTATAATGCATTGAAAATATATATTCAGAATGCTAACGTCTAAAGACTGCAGTTTGTCTGTGGAGTTATGTAATCTTTCCTACATCTACTGACTGTCTGCAAAAATTACCTTCTTATGCTTGATGTAATAACTTAGGAGTATGCGCAGTGCGTATCAGGGGCATGAACACTGTGTATGGAAATGTGTGTCTGTGCAGGAGGATTAATTGTCTCCTGAGGCAGAAATGGTGCAGTAGTGAACATGGCTCTTATTTCTCTGGCAGGCCTTCAAAGACTACACCAGTGATGACATGAATGTAGCGCCTGAGGACCGTGTGTGGGTGCGGGGGTGGTTCCCCATTCTCTTTGAGCTCTCCTGCATCATCAACAGGTGTAAATTGGATGTCAGAACCAGGTAGGCGGGATTCACCTTCTAGCTCGCTGTTTCGGGGCTTATCAGATGGGCATCTTTATGCAAATGTGTGCATTTTAAAAGCTTACTTGATATTTCAGCAGATTGAAAATGGAGAAAAGTTAGAGGTTCTGTGCAGTCCTGGTGTAGATTCAGAGGATATAACAGAATTTTAAGAACACATCAGATACAGCATTAAGAATGATGAATGTGCATGTGTGTGTGCGTGTATTTTCCCAGGGGGCTTACAGTGATGTTTGAAGTGATGAAGACCTATGGGCACACCTTTGAAAAACACTGGTGGCAAGACCTGTTCAGAATAGTCTTCAGGATCTTTGACAACATGAAGCTGCCCGAGCAGCAGACTGAGGTATATGATGGCGCATTCATCCCCATCCTCTGTTTCGCATCCTGTGTTTGAACAGCCCCGCCAGATACACCCCTAAAATGTCAGAAAACAATCTTTAATCTCTGAGTACATTGGTTGTTTTTGTTCTCATTCTGACTGAAACGTTCTCACTGCGCCCTCAGAAAGCAGAGTGGATGACGACTACCTGCAACCACGCACTTTACGCCATCTGTGATGTCTTCACCCAATACTTTGAGTCCCTTAATGGCGTCCTGTTGGATGACATCTTGGCTCAGCTGTACTGGTGCGTGCAGCAAGGTGAGTACACCGCCCCCCCTTTCTTTCACTGGTTATTTTGTTCATTATTCTTTGCATTTGCATCAATACTGGACCATCAGTTCAAAAAAAACGAATCTCAAGTGATCAAAAGCTGTTTTTAGAGTTTCAGCTGAGATTAGAAGAAATCTCAGCTGAGTTTACACATGAATGCATTTTAACGTTTTTAAAAACTCTCTTTTTAATTTCCCCTTCCCTTGTCTCCTCCTCCTCCTCCTCATCTCCTCTTCATCTGTAGATAATGAGCAGCTTGCCCGTTCAGGCACCAACTGTCTAGAGAATGTGGTCATCCTGAACGGAGAGAAGTTTTCCCCAGAAACCTGGGACAAGACATGTAACTGCATGCTGGACATCTTCAAGACCACAATCCCACACGCGTAAGCTGCTGTCAAAAACATGCCATGCTTTTGAATTTAGCATTTAATCCCTATGGTTACTCTTATAGCAGTATTTAGTTGCTAAATGAAAGCAACAGCTAGAATTAAAGAACGCAAGTTATAATTTTGTGTCTTGTGCACCTGTATTCTAATTTTTCATCCTCAGTTCAGAGTCTAATCTGATTCTTTCAAACACATCTTATTTATAAGGAAGTAAAAATGAAAACATTAAGACCTTGTTTGGCTTAATCAGCCATCCATCTCTGGTAATTTTCTAGAATGGAAGCTGGATGTTGTTTATTATTCTGCACAAAAATGAATGTGTTGTGTTTTATTGAATGAATATTTCTCCTGTCTCTAAGGCTTTTAACATGGAGACCAGCAGGGGCAGAGGGAGAGCACTTAACAACCCAGAGCCTGCCTGACAAACAGCTGGTATTTTTCATTTAAATGGCTAATTATTTCTTTCCTTGGCTTGTTGCAAGTCATGAAATGTATCCAATATATCAAATGTAATTTTTTTTTTTGCATGACGAGTTAGATTTCTTTTCATTTTTTAATCTTATTTTTATTTGGAAAATAACAGATTTACATACAGATTTTGTTTTCCAGACATCTTCCCAGTTTCCAGTTTTTATCATTGAACAAGAGGGAAGCAAAAAAAAGCAAAATAAAAAAAAGGGGGGGTAAAAGAGGAACAGAAAGAGATTTATTTTTGGGGGGGGGGGGCAGTAATGCAACTTTCACCAGTTGAGAAGGAGAATCAGAAAGGTTAGAGAAACCCGACTCTAAATGGGGTTACATATTTTATCCACCTGTTCCAAATTTGGTAGAGTTTATTTCTTTGGATATTCAAGGTATAGGTTAACTTTTCCATCTTGAATATTTCTAAAGTAATATCTAAGCAACCATCAACCAAGTTGTTTTACATATACAGTGCTTTCATCATATTAAGCGATGTGGATTCATCACATAGCAGTACCTCTGTTTACTTTACTCCCAGGACTCAGTCTCCCAGAAGTCAGTGGACATCCAGTCCCGCTCTGAGGACCAGCACTCCATCAGCAGCGCTGACAGAGCTGCAATGGAGAACCGCCGGCAGAGTCAGTACAGCTCCGCCTCAGGCGTGGCTGAGGACGGTTCAAGGAGCAGAACCCCAACAAGTCAGCCTGTCACTTCACTCACAGACTTCTGACTGCTGTTTTTATCTGCGTACATTTTCTGATTGACTTTTTTCCCCCCTGCGCGTCCCACAGAGATCCAGGAGCAGCGTTTATTCTCGGCTTTGCTCATAAAGTGCGTCGTGCAGCTGGAGCTGATCCAGACTATCGACAACATCGTCTTTTTCCCCGCCACGAGTAAAAAGGAAGATGCGGAGAACTTTGCGGCTGCTCAGGTACAAACAGCTGTGAATTCCCACTCTGTGTATAAATGTTTTTGTGTTTTGTCATTGTGTTATATGTTAATGTATCATTTATTTCTCTTTTTGAAGCGGGACGCTGTGTGCGCATCAGGAGTCTCAGTGGAGACGCAGGATCAGGGCATGTATCGCTACCTGACGTCCGAGCAGCTTTTTAAGCTGCTGGATTGCCTGCTGGAGTCGCACCGCTTTGCCAAGGCTTTCAATTCCAACAACGAGCAAAGAACCCTACTGTGGAAAGCAGGTAGGAGGAGAAAACACCTGCTCCATCTTTTCTACTTTGCTTTTGATCCTTTAATCAAAATTAACTAAGCTGGCTGTGGGGACACTTTACTTTAATACGTTGAGCTGTAAATGTGTGCTTGTTCATTTTCAAGGTTTTAAAGGAAAGTCAAAGCCCAACCTCTTGAAGCAGGAGACCAGCAGTCTGGCATGTGGGCTGCGCATCCTGTTTCGCATGTATACAGATGAGAGTCGCCAGGATGCCTGGGAGGAGGTCCAGAGACGACTGCTCAAGTAAGGAACACACACTGTACATAGTGTATCACCAATGGGCAGCAGTAACATTGCATCTACTGAGGCAGTCAGTGGAGCTGGGTATAAACTCCCAAAACATGGTTCACTCTTTTTAAACGTTTGTTGTCACCCTGCTTATTTACATCCACAAAATGATGCTGTCTGCATTTTGTGTGTTTGTTTTTTTTTGTGACTACATTTATACAGTATCACTGTTGGCTATTTTTATAGTAATTAGTCCGACTATAAGGAGGACTGTCTCAATTCCTGGTCTGAGTATATGGCAGAATATTTGCATTTCTTCTCAGAGTTAAAAACTGTTCTACTGGTCAAAATGAGATTTAGCCCAAGACATCTGTGTGAAGCAGAGGTTTGTTCTCTTGTCACGCTGACATCAGGGAGGGTTGTTTAGATGTCAATAACTGTAGTCGGTTACTTACAGCAAAGGCCCAGCATGTTTAACAGCTGTGAGGTTGTCTGAAGTGGATGCTGTGTGATGTTTAGATTCAAAGGATTCAGTGCATAAGATGTTTCATTGTTCAGTCAGCACTGCTGTCATCAGTCTTTATTCAGCACCTCACACAGTGCCGTCAACTTATTTCTCTCCCCGCCTCGCCTTCATATTGCTGATGATATCAAGATGAAGCAGAATCACTGCCTGTCTCTCCTACTTGTGTTCATTATTGGAGAGAAGATAAGAATGGATGCAGTTGGAGGAGGAGGCTAGTGCCTGCATGCAGATCCTGATTCACTGAAATGCTACTACTTGTCACTTAAAAGGCAGCATAAGCGCCACAGGCTTATTTTTAAATGACACAAAAGCACATTTTCTGTTTACCAGAGGCCACGCATCACACATGCAACTTTAATTAGTGCAGGGTCCAAAGCAGATTTGCATGGCGATTAGGTCACAGAGACTGGAGAGCTGTGAGCATGAAGGAGGGAGGGGAGGGGGGGGGGTGAATGGCTAACAGATGGAGCTGATGTCAGACAGCCGCAGGGTCAGAGACGAAAGGTCAGAGGTGGCTTCAGTTTTCCTCAAGCTTAAACTCCGAAGAAAAATGTCTAATTGTTTTCAGAAGTCTCAGTCAGGGGCTTTAATTAGCAGTCACTGAACAAGAGCAGTCGTCATCATCCTTGTTGCAGCAATTTTTCATGTGACAAGTGAGGCGTAGAAGCAGATGCTGCCTTGCCACAGTACATTACAAAACAACACAGCAATCGGAAGCAGTTTTCTATATTTGAGTTTGTATTTTCCAGGATTGTTCTGCTCAGTGTTTTCTCAGTGCGTCAATACACATTTCTGGTTCTCTGTTCATGTAGCGTGTGCAGCGAGGCTGTCGCATACTTCTTGGCTCTGACTTCAGAAAGCCACAGAGAGGCCTGGACCAACCTGCTGCTGCTCTTCCTCACCAAGGTGCTAAAGATCAGTGATAAAAGGGTAAGAAGCCAAAACACCCACGGATGCCTTTCCTCACTGCTGTGAGCGACCTTTGTGCACACAGACTGTTTGAGGCAGTTATCTGTTAACACTTCAGACTGTATCCATGAACTTTTAGGATTTAAGAAACAAAAATCTGAAGTTGTGTTCATCCATTTTTTCAGCTGAATCTTAAGGTACAGTCACACTAGGGAAAACAGTGGTTGGAGACTGCAGCAAAAGTAATTGCAACCATGTGCACTGAACTTATTTTCCTGCCTTAAATAGCTGCTTAAAATAAGGGGACCAAATTGCAAATCCGTTGCTGTCTACATACACAAAAATTGACATTAAGAAGAAATTCACATTAACTCGTAACCTTCAGAGTCCAGCTGGAAGCTCATCATTTCTGAAACAGAAATTCTGGTTGAAATTGAGGTAGTTGCTGCAGGGTGGCATTTTAACAGATTTTTCCAAGTCACAAGGAGGTCACCTTCCTGTTTTCACTGTAGTGCGACTGAGTCATTAGAGAGCTCTTTGTAGATTGCAGAATTTCTTTCTTTTCATGACTTAACATCAATTTTGTGTACATCAAATAGCAAATGAACAGGTGCTTAGAAGTGTAACTTTATTCTCATTGTCTCCCTGTCTCTTTCTTGCTTTTTCTCACCTCCACTTGTAGTTCAAGGCTCACGCGTCCAGGTACTACCCTCTTCTGTGTGAGATCATGCAGTTCGACCTGATTCCAGAGCTCCGAGCTGTTCTAAGGAAGTTTTACCTACGTATCGGCATTGTGTTTAACATTGCCCAGCTGCCTGAGCCAGAACCAGATCCTCAGCAGGCCCGTGAGCCAGAGACTGACACGGAGGTGGGCGAGGAGGCTGGGGAGGAGGCCCAGTGATGCTGCAACACAAACAGCCTGGAGCACAAAGCTCTACTGAGGCCTTCATTGTGGATTTGTGTGGCCGTGCTGGAGCTCGGTGCCACCTCAGTGTGTTTTACGCCGAACACTTGACTTAAATGGCTGATTGTCAATCAGCTATCTGTTAACACCCAGCCGCTCCCTTAACTCTGTCACAGCATACACACACACACACACACACACAAACACACACATTCACAGATACGCCTGTACACAGAAACAGCCCGGACGGAGTCCTTGCTAACACTAGAAAAAACATGTCTTGTACCAGGTGTAGCGATTCCTCCACTGGATAAAACTACTGATAACCAACTGACAGTTAACCATATCTCTGCTCAGAAGGAATTTATTTCAAAAAAACGTGTGCTTCTTACTGTATATTTAAAACGTAAAGAATGAATGGTTTCAGCAACATGCAAAAAGACATATTCTGCAACTATGACAATGACATTTGTCACACGTTGATAGTAATGATCTCTCTGTCTGCACTGCAGATGGCTAACATTAGTATGGATAGCCTCTTGGATGATACTAGTTGTACAGATCTGATCCGCCGCTATGTAATATAATCTTATAACACTAAATTTCTTTTATTTTTGTTCAAATTTCTTTTACTTCTCTGGATTTGTTGCACTTGATTTTTTTTTCTTCTTTTTTTTGAATGCACTGGAGATTTTACTTTTGTGATAATTTATTTGACTGTACCATCTCCTGCAGATTGTCCTACACAGTACGAATTGTAATTATACTAAGACTGTGGAAAGTGAAGGGTTAAATTATTCCATTTTATATGTTATTAGGTTTTTAACTGAGATAGACGATAACGGGGCTTCTATAACTGGAAAGCCAGAGCAAACTGATTCTAGCTGCTTTTTGAGTCACTAGTCTGTTTTCATGTGAGTTTAGTTTTCACTCTGGTGTACAAAATCAAAAGTTAATAATATATTTAATGTTTTTTGTTTTCCTTTGGTCTGGGGGAAAGATATATGTATAGAGACAATGACAAATGTTAGCTGTGCTTTAAGTATGAATGGGATGCATTCCTGCTCATGGATGTAGAAAACAAAATGTATATGATACAGCAATGTAAAGTTTTCTATGTTGCAAAAGATTATGTACAACTTTCTGTACAATACATCATCTGGCATTCTAATCAGGTTCTAGGTCAATAAAGTTTTTGAACTTGGTTGATTTGAAATGCTGAATTACTGGATTACAGTTGCTGCTATCTGTTTAATTTTCATAAAGCTATGCAATGCTTTGTGCAAGTCAGGGTGGATGCTCCAGCCTGCTGTTTCTCCTGTCTCTCCGGCCCTGGTGCTTTACAGCGTCTGACGTTCCGGGCCGGAGCCATGGCTCTGTGGCAACGGTATCCATAGAGGCGCGCCTCCCCAGGGCAGAGCCCAGCAACGACCCGTCTGCTTCATCACCAGGCAGCCATTCTAGAGAATGCAGGGCCTTATTAATCACATATTTCCTTAGGCAACTTGATATTAAAATTGTTTAGGTATTTTCATATCTGAAGGTGTGTTTACAATTGGTTTCACACCCATCTCATTGCTGAGCAAAGCTTTAGCTAGAGAGTAACGCACATGTTGCTGAAAGCCAACCTGTATATAAAGCCTGCTCTTTGATAACATAGTGAATTCCTTCTCACCTTTTCCGTTGTCACCTGAGTCTGGCCTCATAATGCGCTGGTCCTGGTCCCGGTCCCACACTTTAGAGCTGAGGTTTAGACCTTTTGCCTCTGGCTGATGATCACCTCCCCTCTCAGCCATCTCCTGTAAAGATAAGCAGAGATCTGATCCCTTAGTAACTGTGATCCATTTGATCGGAGTAAAATGCAAGCCATATGTGAGATATACATCACAGTTAAGTCTCCTCCTTGGGGCCATCCTCTCCTGGGGCTCTGCTGATGGTTGGGGGGACCTCTGCTGACAAATCTGCTCTTCAGGTGCATCACCACTATAAACATCTGACAAAACCCAAATGTCCTTACAGCTGAACAGATGTTGGGGATCTAAAGTTTATTCAATTTATATGTGTAATACGAAAACGGTGGGAAAAGATGAGGCAAAGTATTCAAAAGCCACTTTTTTTAAAATAAATTTTTTGCATCAGCCATTTTAAAAATGTTTTTTTCAAATGTATCCATTCCCTGTGCTCTGGGAGTCGGCTATCACCACCCTGCAGCTGGCATAGTCACCTTGCACCCAGCACTGGCACCAGCTGCGACACAGACAGCTGGCTGGCATACACCACAGTCAGCCTGGCAAAGAAACAGAGCTAAATTGGCCTGGCACACAGGGTGCTCTAGAAAGGTACTGTGAGGTTGCATGTAGCCGACCTCCCAAACTGTGTCACCTTTATGGAAAACATCTGGCGCCTTTGAAAAAAGAAAAATCCCATAGTGTATTGTGTCCCCAGTGATGTGAACACAAGAAGGGAGAGAAAAGAGAAAGAGGGTCTTTACACACAGACCATGTTCCGCCAGTCTTACCAATAAAAGTACTCTCAGATGGTAATTTGGGGTTTCTGTGACTGACACATCCAGGTTTCTTCCACTGAGAGGAGACACAGAGGCAAGCAGAAAACAATGAAATCTTTACAATTTGGAAAAATTAAGCCGTGCTCGACTGAATTATGTGCACATTGTGAAATGTGCAGATGACTTACAGGATAATAATCACCTAGATGATGTTCCAAGGAGTCTATAGTGGAAGACAGAAGAAGAAGTTAGAGGACAAACATTTGAAAAGCAACTGGTGTGTATTTACTCACTGACCGTCATCTTTCTGTCTATTCATAAGACTGATTTTCCGCTGTTGTTTACGTAGAAGTGCCTGCTGTTGAATGTCCAGACTTTGTGCATCAGTGGGAGGGTCAGGATACACGGCTCGAACCTCCTTACGAGATGTTGTATCTGCCAGATAAAGGCAAGGCGTGTCACATCAGGTGTTGTCCTAGAGCAGCCCTGCAGTTTTAATCAACTGGCAGTTGAGGCAATAAAAATATTTGCAGTAGCACAAATAATATATTCCAAACAAAGACAAAATACACAACGGTAAACATTTAAAAAGACAATATACATTTTTGATACATCATTTGTTTTCTCAGCAGTCTCCTTTTTCCTCCATTCTCTTAATAAGCGTCCTTTCACTCTACCCCATCAAGGTTTGACCATAAACAGTGGATGTGATGCAAGTTTTTACATAGATCGATTATTTATATGTGGACCTTTTTCTAAGTGGTTAGCTGAGTCTGAGTCAAACTGGCTATTCCTATATCCTCTTGTTGGTTTTACAGGTTGCAGCTCTGAGTGTCTGTCAGACTCCTGTTTGAGAACCAAAGTAATTTCCTCTGTGGCTTGCGTGACATTCATAGTTTGCACGGCCAAACTGCCTGTCGCTGACGGATGCCTCCTATGACCTCATGAGATTAAAGTTTCAGTTTGGATAAAGGGAGACAGAGCACTAATTAGATGCTTCGAAATCTAAACCATCTTCCAGCTGGTTTAGCTCTCCATACCTGCATCAACACCATGAGCAAGGTAAGAGGACACTGACCTCCTCTACATGGATTGGTTTAGAGAACAGAAGAAAATTATGAAGCTATTATTTTTTCTTTGTAATTCTTTGAAATTAAACCAAGAAAGACTTTGCTATTACAGTCTCACTGCAGTTTGGTAGCTCATGTGATGGTTCATAGAAGAGAAAAGCTGGCATGGAAAGCTGCCTTTTATTACCTCTGTCTTTAAGCTGGATGAACTCCCTGATGTTTCGCCTGTTAGCATGCAGATCAGCTGGAGAAGGAACCCCAGCAGAGGACAGGACAGCTTCTCTAGGTGCAGATTCAATGTCATCTACTTTTGGTCGTCTTCTGTGCACGAGCAAAGGAGGAAACCCCATTTTAAACAGATCAACTACCTCTAATAACACATAAATGTCTCTCTGAAAACGTGCCAGTAGTTCACTCTGCCAAATGCTTTCCAGTTGAGCACAGTGAGTGTAACACTCTCCACCAGACATTAATTCAGCATTTCTATAAAACAATGATGGCATTACACCTGACCTGTAATTGCTGAATACATTTCAAAGCTTTTATGATGCCCAAAACGTTGGTCTTTCTATGTGAGCAGCTTGCAGCAAAAGAAAAGCTCTGAAACTGGCACCGGTTCAAAGACATTTCTCAGATGATTTGCTGCAAACTTGAACACAAGCAGAGATTAACATGTGGCTTGTAAAACATTCCTGTAATTTTGTGGGGAGGAATGTGGTTACTCAGCATATCACGTTAGGCCTGCTAATAATGGGTAGATGTTATAAGTAGCAACATGTCTCCTGTAGTGCTTTGCAGCAATTCACACAGGAATACGTTCTTAACTATGACTATCAAATCAAGATTGGATTTTAACAAGCCGGAATTAGTACTAGCGTCTCATTCTTACCATCTCTGGGGGTTAATTAGGTTAAATAAAAAATATTAGTATTTCTAAATGACTAATTCTCTAAGCCAGGCACACAAGATAAAATCACTGTTATTCTGGGCATGTTATACCTGCTGTTCAGCTGTATCTGACTGTAATACCTGTTTACCGGAGTGTAGTGGGTCTCCTGTGAATCTGTCTGATGCAGCTGAGCGTCCAGTCGTCTCTGCTCCTTCTTCAGATACCTGCGCATAGCTGACAGCACTTTGATTGCTTCCTGTTGACCATCTGAAGTAAGACGGTGGAGTGAGGGCAAAGCAAGGCAAGGATTGGAAAAATAAAAGTTTAGGATCTGCATGCAGCCAGGCAAGGTCAAGACAATCTTACCCTGGCTCCTGGGTATGTTATCAGGTGATGCTGACACTGAGCGGTTCTGTTAATGTATTTTTTAAAATTATTTTAGATTCACCATAAAAGGGCAAACTGTGCAAATTATTTGCAGTCTTTGCAGTGAGTTACTTACAGTTCTGAATGAGCGTTGGCTCAAAACAGAGGATGGCCTAGATGGCACGAGATTTGTCACCTGCTTCTCCAACGTTGGGATGGGAGGCGAGGACTGTCTCTGCTGAAAAATGAGCAGAATCTTATTTTTTGACAAAGACGCAGGAAGCAAAAGCACTCCTGTGTTTTCTGGCTTACTGTACCTCATAATTCAACTGTAAGTCTTTCTCCTCTCTTGGCCGGGTGCTCTGGGGTACCTTCTCAGTCTCTTTTTCCTTCCTCACAACCTTTTCTTCCTCATTGCGATGTCTTTCAGCTTCATGAATCCACCCTTGTTTTTTCAGCTTAAGCTGCAGAGAGTAAATAAAACTATTTCTCCACGGCCACTCCAGTGTGACAGAACCCACTCTTATCTGTAAGGAAGGAGAAATGATGAAGGACTCCTTATCAAAGACAAATTCCTCACCTCAATCTTCTTTTTTTCTTTCCTTTGCTCCTCCTCATATTCCTGCTGTAAGCGAGCCCTCTCCAAGGCCAGCCTCTTCTCTTCTTTCTCCTCCTCAATCCTAATGCATTCTTTTTCCTCCTGCTTTTTTCTCCTGTTTTCCTCAATCTGTTTGAAATGCAGTTACAGTGAATTCACAACTTCTTTAAAGTGTTGTTGGTGTAAAATCTATTGTGCATTTCATCTCGCAGTTGATTGGTGTCCTCTCTTATCATCAAGGTAGCTCCATCTACAGACTGAGGTCTACCTGCTGTTTTAGGGCTTCTTTGTAACTGTCCTGCTGTGTAGATGGCTGATCCTTGAAGTCTGCAGGGAGTTACAAAAAAAAGAAAAGATAGAAAGCAATAGTCTATGGCTCACAAAGCATAAAACAATGCACAGTCCACTGAAATATGAGGATGAGAACACTACCTATTAGTTGATGGGAATAGAGAGACCTAGCTTCAGCTCCAGGATTGGAAAGAGGATTCCTATATAATGCCTCGTTGATCCTGTGCATCTGATTCAGGTCACCTAAAGGCAGAGAAATATTAATAACTTCTTAAAATATGTTGTATTGGTAACAATTTATCAAACATCTTAAAGTATCTCAGATCTAGTGGACACCATTCCAATAAAACTTACTAAAAAGTTTGCCTTGTTGGTCTTTAATCGGAGCGCCTCCGCCACTTCGCCCCCAGGGATTGTATGCTCTCATCTCAGCCTCTATCTTGGCATTGGATCGTGCTTCCTGTTCTTTCTCTCGTTTTCTACGTTCCTCATCTTCTTTAATCTGGGCTCAAGAAATAAGTTTCAAAAGATTAAACCATGACACTGCTATAATAAAGCACATGGTTTCCTCACAGAGATATAACAACACACCTGCAGTTTGAGTGCCTCTTGGTAGCTCAGTGCACTCTCTCTCCTCTGCCTTGACTTTTCTACATGAAGCTCTTCAAAAACCAAAGCAGATGCTCTATGCTGATGAGCTCCTCTAGAAGCAGAAAGAGTGGCAAATGCACAGAAGTATAAATACAAAAGGTAGTGATAAGCATTCAGTTTGTGAGGGCCCTCTCCTGGAAGACAAAAAAGCTCTCAGGGCTGGCTGCTAACAGAGATGGTCACAGTTAACGCAAATTAATTTCCTGGGTAAAGATTCAAATTTTGCATAACATAACATCAACACACTGAATTCAACAACAAAATCAAAGGTGCTGGGGCAGTTACTGACTCAGTGCTGCCAATAGATATGAGAGGAGGTGTCCTCTGAGATGGAATCTCGGAATTCCCAGAGTGCTGATTCCTCCCGGGAAGACCATCTGATGTAGAACATACAAAAATATAGGATTAAGAATACACACTGTTCAACAGTTTCAATAACTATCTACTGCCACTGAGTGCTGCAAACAAAGCTCAAATAAAGGGCAGGAATTTGGCAGTAATATAAAAATGGAAAGGAAATAAATGTAACTGAACACACTGGCCGGATAAAGAGCAGACAAAAGACAAACATTTTTTAAATGAATGTTTGTAAATACAGATTGTTACAATACTTGGATTGTGAGGAAGATGAGGATCTAATGGATTCCTGGTTCCATAAGCTGCATCATATGGAGTCTTGTAACTATGAGGTACAATGGGAGGAGCAACACCTGCAATCCTGAAAAACAGAGTTACAAACACTCCAGCGAATGTGTAGCAGAGTTGCTAATTTTATCCATTTAAACAAAGCAAATGTGAGCTACCTTGGCATGGTCACCTCTCTGTGGTAGTCCGCACCAAAATAGTCCAATGAGGGGACACCTTGTGGTAATCCCATCCCGTCTGTAGGCACTGTCTTCCCAGGAAGTTGTCTGAGAGCTGCATTGAAGTCCAGCTTGGACTTTCCTGGGGGGCCTCTCTGTTCCGTGTTCACAGTGAGTTTCCCATTTTCAAGACTAGGACTTGGATGCTTCCCTTCAACCTCCAGAGCTTTTCCTGGCTTGTGAGGAACATCCCGTCTCAGGCTGTTATAGTGACGATTTATGGACCCAAGCTGCTGTATCCCATCGGGCTGGAACAGAAGACATTCATCAAGAAAAAAGAAAGAAACACACAACAAATATTGAGAATAAAATCAGCTGCAGTTCAAGGTGTGGCACTTTATTTTTAAGACATTTCTCCCTGACTCCATAACCTATGAAAGCTTTGACAACAAATGCACAACTGACACAAACATCAGGACAATAACTGTAGGAATAGCTAGCCAGTGCTATTAATCCCTCTTTAATACCTCTTTCTCAGGGTCTGTAGCTCCAGAAACAGCAACCCTCAGCTCAAGTCTCTTCTCCCTAAAGAAAAAAGGACAGCGAACATCATCACATCCTTTGTGCCTTGTTGACTGTAACGGTTGCGCTAGCTGAAAAGACTCCCAGGAAAACAGTAATTTTTGAGAATAAATACTTACTCCATCTTCTTTCTCTGTTTTTCAGCAATTTGTCTCAGTAGGTCCTGTCGGTATTGTTCTTTCCTCATCTGAGTGACTGTCTGTTCTTCTACTGTTCCTGCATCACAACATAGAGTCATTAAAAAAAACTGCTCAAGTGCTGAAACACAATCTTAAGTGATCGATTCCTTCACTAATCTGTGTAGTAAGAATGTTTTTTTTACCTATCAGGAGTCCAGTAGCAAATTTAACCTCATCCTTGCTGACAGCAGGTCTTGCAGGTGCCTTCGTGCTACCTGGCATTTGAAAGCTATTGAATACAGATACACAAACAGAATGGGACTCTCCATAAGAGTCAGCCAGTTACTGACAGCATGTTAGGGTAAAAGCACTGCACAGCTCACTCTATCACTGCCCCACATGTTGCCAGCTTAATGACAGCAGCTCATCGTAATAGCATAAACCAGAAACAATGAAATGCAACAGCAGGCAACAGAAGTGCTGAAGAGCAATAACTGAGTATGGCAGCAATTACCAGTACAATCAGTTATGGTACTTTATTGATTCTGAAAATTTATGAGACTATCCAGCGGGATGTTATTGGCCGGCCTCGTCCACATGTGGATGTTTCATCATTATAAATCTCACTGGTGGGAGACCTGTGACGCAGGGCACAGCTATCTAAAAGCATCTATAGTGTAACATTAGCCCCAGTGTAAGGTTATCGGCTAATATCATTTTATACTTCAGATTCTTTCAGGAAGCAAGACCCAGAATTATATATTCAGTTCAATTCAATTTTATTTATATAGCACCAAATCACAACAGTCAACTCAAGGCGCTTTATGTTGTAAGGTAAAGACCCTACAATAAATACCCAACTGTCAAAATGAGGCCCTATGACCAAGCACTTGGCAACAGTGGGAAGGAAAAACTCCCTTTTAACAGGAAGAAATCTCCAGCAGAACCAGGCTCAGGGAGGGGCAGCCATGTGCTGTGACCGGTAGGGGAGTGAGACAGAACAAAAGACACACTGTGGAAGAGAGCCAGAGATTAATAACTAATGATTAAATGCAGAGTGGTGTATAAACAGAGTAAATAGAAGTGAATGAAAAGAAACACTCAGTGCATCATAGGAACCCCCCAGCAGCCTAGGCCTGTTGCAGCATAACTAAGGGATGGCTCAGGGTCACCTGATCCAGCCCTAACTATAAGCTTGATCAAAAAGGAAAGTTTTAAGCCTAATCTTAAAAATAGAGAGGGTGTCTGTCTCCAAACTGTATCCAAACTGGGTGCTGGTTCCACAGAAGAAGAGCCTGAAAGCTGATGGCTCTGCCTCCCATTCTACTCTTAAGTATCCTAGGAACCACAAGTAATCCAGCAGTCTGAGAGCAAAGTGCTCTACTGGGGTGATACGGTACTATAAGGTACTATGAGGTGTAAGATAAGATGGGGCCTAATTATTCAAGACCTTGTATGTAAGAAGAAGAATTTTAAATTCTATTCTGGTTTTAACAGGGAGCCAATGAAGGGAAGTCAATTTGGGAGAAATATGCTCTCTTTCCAGTCCCTGTCAGTACTCTAGCTGCAGCATTTTTGAATCAGCTGAAGGCTTTTAGGACAGCCTGATAATGAATTTCTAGCGTAGAAGTAATAAATGCATGAATTCACTAAGCTAGCGAATTCCTATTGAATAATGTGAATAGAATTTACAGGTAATTCAGCAAAGAGTGTGCTTTGAATAAAGCATGCAAAGCTTACATTGAAATATGTTGTTATCTAGATAAATTGAGCTACACAGATCATAACAGCAAAAGACCACTGTGCTCCAGAACAGGAAGTGATATAATACCTCAGGGAGCGCCAACACCATATTAAAAAAAATAATTTTGCTTACTCTGACTTCCAAATTGTATCATTGCTGTTCTGATCAGGAACAACAGGAGCCTCCATCTCCTTTATGTCCTGAGAAGCCCTGCCATAGAAACAGCCAGGACAGTGAAATTTTTCAGAGGAGCAATCTGATCTCATCTATATGGCAATAAATAAAACTACCACTAATTCAAGATCATTTATCAGAAAAAAAATGGACACCTGTTCACTCTGCGCTCTCGTGCTGTCATCTCCTCTTTATGCTCAGGCTCTTGAGTGTCCCTGTCCTTCCCCCTCTTATATTTCAAATCAAACTCATCCTCTCGATCTGTGTTTAGCTCGTCCTCAGAGCTATAGGGCTCTTCTACTCTATATATTTGCCAGCGTCTTCGCCGCCTCTGAACTGGAGGCTGATCCTCCCTGATCCATGTGCTTGTTCCATCATCCAGTGCCTCGGTCAGAATGGCAGCATCTTTCCTGGATGGACACCTCTCCTTGGGTAGAGGGGCTATGTTTGTGTGGGCATTGGGGAAGGACAGAGAAGAGGCTGGAGGAGAAATTTTCACACCATCTGAAGCCTGAATCTGTCCAGGCTGAAAATGAAATGTGAGAAAGGCATTCAATTTTTTTTTTATTACTTTGTAGCAGGGTGCTTTTTATCATTTACATTTCAAGTATTCAGTGAGCTGCATCTACTTGATACATGGAGACGCATTTCTAGTAATAGAAAATCCTTTAAACTATGCCATAAAAATTACATGGATTAAATAGAATAGAATAGCCCTTTATTGTCATTGTACATAGTACAACAAAATTGTGGGTGCAATACACAAGTAAAATACACAACTGTAAAAACCGAACAGCAAATTGGCGGGGGGGGGGGGTGTCCAGGTGACTCAGCACTCAGTGAAGTGTTATTGTGACAGCATCCTCAGTGGACTGCTTTGCTCTTTATGCAAACTGATTGGGGTCAAAGGAGGGAGGGAGGCAGTCCGTGATGTGCTTGGTGACCAGTCGCTCTAGGCATTTCATGACTACAGACATGAGGGCTATGGA
>VUQK01041178.1:0-14313 GCA_015106715.1 Bujurquina vittata
AACAGCTGCGCAAGCGTTTCCTTTACTCCCCTGTCCCACCTTTCTGATTCCGCCATATTGTCCTCTACCTGTTTCATCCGCCCGGCCATCTCCTCCACTCGAGCTGTAGTGTCCTGTAATCTCTGGTTTATTTCTCTGGCAAACTCATCCATTTGTTTCTTTATATCCTCTCGAAATCCTGTACGGAACTCTTGGAGGTCATTTTTCAGTTCAGTTCGTAGGGTAGACATTTCAGCCAGCAGAACGTCACTTACTGCTCCACGGATCAGGTCCAGCCCTGTGCTACGTCCACCATCTTGCCCCGGTGTTAGGCCTTCTGCGCCCGCAGCATCTTCTTTTCCAATTTCACTGTCAAGGATATTTCGTAGTCCGTATCCTCCTTTCTTAGCTTTGTCCCCGTTCATTATTTTACCAGAATTTTAAAGTTTTAGCCCAAAAGTAGCTCTCGAGTTTGGGGAATAAAAGGCTGGCGACAGAGCTCGGTCTTTATGCATCCATACTGTGTCGTTCACCACCGGAAACCCCTTGATTTTAGTTTTTAATGAAATTATAAGAATGTCACTGGATGTGATCCTTTAGTAGTGTTAGTCGTGCACACAAATGTGTTGTCTGTTGTCAGCCAAAGATTAGAACAATTATATCTGAAGAAAGTGATGATTTTATTATTACTATTAACTATTACTGTTGTTCAGCCTTTATCAACAGACAGTTGAAAGGAGAGGCATGACACTCAAAGAATTCTTAATACATATCTAAAGGAGAATACCCTAATAACAAAGATATTGGTAGAAGTATAATTTTTCTTATTTTGGGGCAAAGTTAAATCAAGTCACTTTATTAATATGGAAGTTTAAAACAGTTAACTGAAAGTATGAAAATGTATACTCTAAAAATACACAGAATAAGCGGTACACATTACAGATATACTTAAAGATTCAGTTTTTTTTATTTAATAAAATGTATTTATAAATATACATTGATTAGTGTGTAATTATGGCTTCCAACAAATTGATGCATTCTCATTAACTTAGAACTAAAAGTACCTATCACCATTCTGCCTAATCATGTGCTATTCAGGAGGCTAGAGAGTGGCCGCATGCCTGGAAAGTCAAAGGCAGAGCAGAAGAGAGAACACACAAGTGTTTGTGTGCTATGGAGGCAAATTTTAATTTGTGTCAGCACCTTCAAAATAATAATAATAATAATTGCAAATTTTCACAAAAACAAAGGTCAAATTCATACTGTTGTCATGGCAACACTGTTAAATAGTCTATAAAATCCTGAATAACTTTTTGGAGGAGACCCTGCTGGGATAATAAGCTGGCCAACGGAGGAAATAGAAGCCACTGACGTCAAGGCAAGAAAGCTCCTTACCATGCATGGAGGGTTTCACCCAAATCCAGCAGCCTGAGACTGAACGCTAACTGGAAGGAAGGAGGCCGAGGACTAGTGAGTGTCAGAACCACTGTCCTAGATGAAACGATGAAGAAACCTGAGAAAGAACAGGAACCATCATGGAAGGACATGCTTCTGCACGGTATGTACCACCAGCAGATAGAAGAAGTGGCTGCTATAAGGAAATCCTACCAATGGCTGGACTGAAGGACAGCACAGAGGCACTGATCATGGCAGCACAGGAACAAGCTCTCGTCACAAGATTGATAGAAGATGGGGTCTACTACAGCAGGCAAGGTGTGGTAGACATCTCTGCATCTCTGCACAGCTAAGATACTTTGCAGGACCCTCAAGCTGCCATGAATGACCTTTATTTAATTTTTTTTTATTTTTTAATCCAAAGAAAAAAAACTTCTTGAAAACTTCCAACGTACCACTAGAGGGAGTCCACGTACCACCAGTGGTACGCTGTTTTAGAATGGCCGTTTAGGGTTAGGGTCAGGGTTCATGCCACCTAAAGCTGCCAGGAGGCTGAGGGGTAGCACTTTTTTCTTGTCACTGCTGAATGACATGATTTCTGTCACAGTCTTCCATAACGAATCCCTATTTTTCCTTTCAGGCTCTAGACTATAGTGACGATGAGAAAGAGCAGGAAGCAAAGAGGAAATTGAGAAATGCCAAAAAGAAGAGGGACACTAACAACACAGGTACTCCCAGAAATCTACACCCTAACTTCTTGTGTATGATGTTGCGAGCTGAAATAAAGCTTCTCTAGAGGCGTGTGTTTGAGTAGAATAAGGTTTTTACGATTAAAGATAAAAAATTGGTCTTAATGTGTTTGCCTGTTAAAATACAAAAGAAAGCGTTTCCAATAGAAGATGGCACCATCTTTAAACACTGTTTTTCTCCCTTTGTTTCTTTTCCCCCTTCAGACAATTGCACCCAGAAAGCACAGCAACAGAAGCATGATGTGAGGGCTTTCCCACCAAGACACGAAAGGCCTTCTTTCCAGCACCAGTACTCAAGACAATTCAGACACACACAGCCTCCACTTGGACACACAAATATTCCGCCTGTGTTTCTCCCTCCTCCTTGTCCGTACCCTCCACCTCCTCCCCAATTTCCTCCCTCTAACTTCCATCTCTACCCTCCTCCTCCACCATCTTTCTTCAATCCCTCTTTCTCCTATCCTTTCTGGCACCCAAACTCTGCCGCCTTCCCTGACTTTCCCCCTCCACCTCCTCCACCCCCTCCACCCCCTCCACCTCAGTGACAAATTGTACACACACACACACACACATTTCCACAGAATGATACACATCTTCGTGCGATGCACCTATCAGTGTTTTCCTGCGCTGCACAGATTGTCACTGATTATAAAATAAAACATTTAGTTTTTGCGGCTGATTGAGCTGTGTATTTGTGTACCCCTTTACTTTATTTCAGGTTTATGTTACACAACCACATGTAGTTTGTTCATCATTAAGGCCCCCTGTACGATCATGAAAGATCAAATTATCTCAAATGATATTTGGATGCCAAGCAGAGACGCTAAGGTTCTATTATTATTATTATTTGGGGACCGAGCAGCAAGGCTGTGGGCACCCATAGTAGCACCTGACACTTCTTGAGGATAGTCTCATTATCATTTTCACAGAGGTATGTGCCACTGCCTTGGCCACTCTAATGCCACCATTGGGGCAAAGGTGGTTGTGACCTGTGTGGCCAATTTTGGAAATTGAGGTACCTTTGGAATCTTTATATCGAGAAGGATTCAGTGATGACATTTTCAACCATATTGGATTTTATGGAAATGCTTCAAAAGTTTCCACAGGTCACAAAGTTTGTCCACTATTCAGCAAAATTAACTCGGATCATCTGCAGCAGGCTTTTTGCCCTCTCCTCCAGATCGTTCAGGTTTTGGTGCTGTCGCGGGGTAACATTGAGTTTCAGCTCCCTCCAAAGGTTTTCTGTTGGGTTCAGGTCTGGAGACAGGCTAGGCCACTCCAGGACCTTGAAATGCTTCTTGTGGAGCTGCTCCTGGTGTTGTGTGTATCAGCTGGAAGACTCAGCCACGACCCATCTTCATTGCGCTTACCGAGGGAAGGAGGTTGTTGGCCAGAATCTCTCGTACATGACCCCATCCATCCTCCATTCAATACGGTGCAGTCATCCTGTCCCCTTTGCAGAAAGGCACCCCAAATATGTTTTCACCCCCATGCTTCACGGCTGGGAAGGTGGGCTTCTTCAGGCCTATGAGAGCAGGAATTCATGCTGGTTGGTGGGTAGTGATGCAAAGCGAGGCTTTCTGAAGCTCGGAACCTTTTTGAACCATTGTGTCAAAAGTTGGTTCACTATCAAAGGTTCATTCAGTGCTCTTGGGTGACGTCTGCAGGCTGCAGTGGTTGTTGCACAGCCAAATGCAGATGTGATAAACCTTTCATGTGTATATTTCTTCACGTGTGTTGGGACAGTTCCTCAAAATGACCTGCAATCCAGCTGTTTTATGTATTTGTTCTTTGTATCCCAAATTCCCTGCCTGAGGAATTCCATCTGTGAAATGATAATGAACATAGTTGCTAAATGGTTTGGTTCATCATTGATCTAAATTACAGGGAAGATGTTCAATAATAACGAGGCTGACCTGTTTCTTTTGTGTGTACAGTTCTTTCCTTTGTTGTCGTGCTTGGTGTGCAGGAAATGTGTGCTTATGCACCCCATTTTTTTTTTGTTTGTTTTTATTATTATTCTTCAGGAATAATTTCACCACAGTAGATGGGCTTAAATGGCTTCTCTTTATAGGAACAGCTTCCCCAGCCTCTGAGAACAGTCTGTCACATGGAACAGAAGCGGCTGGTGTCGCCAGGAAGTAAGAAAGGCACCTCTTAAATGATATGAAACTATGAGTATTACATTTGAATAACCACTGAACAGGTGTGAAAACATTAGAAGGCTCTGTTATTGAAAGCCACGGACCACTTGGGCTGTCTTGTTCAGGCAGGTGTAGGCACTACTGAGCTGCACTAAAGTAAAAGGAGACAGGACATTAGTCATTCTGTCTTGCAGGAATAAAGGAGATTTAATTTACTGTATTTTATCAGGCACATAAAGTTCTGGGACAAAACCAATGCTGGTGTGACAACCAGTTCACACTAAACTGGTGTGGGTCAAAGTTGTGGGGGAGGCGATATTTGAGGTACTGGAGGACGAGCCTTCCTGACCACGCCACTGGTCCATAGTCATTAAGGTCTTTGATGGCTGTTTGCTTAGGAACCGGGATGATTTTTGCTCCCTTAGACAGGACGGGACTTCAGCCAGTGCCACGGTTGTGTTGAATATCCTGGTCGGTACTCCTGCACGGAGCACTTTGCCCAGGACCCAATCTGGATAACAGGCTTTATTGTGCACCTTGTAATGAAAAAAGACATTTTCAACTCTAATACTTCTGTGTACCTCTTTGGTATGTAATTGTAATTGTAATTAAAGACCAAGTGTGCAAAGGTGAGAAAACAAACTTCTTTTCAGGCTGTGTCCAAGGCCATGATGCACTCATTATCAGGCTGATGCTGCATGGTGGTGGGAACCTGAACTCCTCACAGCTGGCAGGACAAGACTGTATCAACACAATGAGTTTAAAGGAACTGATTATTTTGCCGGTGCCGACAGTATGATTATTGATCCCTTTGCAAAGGCTTATGTTCAATAAATCATCATAAAATTTGTTTGGTTCAGGGCTCAACTTATGTTTTCCACAACAGCCTCACCTGATGTTCCTGGAGAGTGAACGGTTGGAGGTTGGGGGTTAGCTGGGCAGCAGGGGTGTGTGGTTGTCTGGATGGCTCGCAGTGGGTGAGTTCATTCGCTAGGGGGGCATCTGCATTGACGTGAGTTCCTCGCCACAGCTGCCGAGAGTCGTTATTCTGTGGATGCAACTCCACCTTCCTCCTGTGCTCCTCCTCTGCAGCGTTTATGCCTCCTGAGGTCAGACCGGGCCGTGCTGTCCACAGCTCTGTCACCTGAATTGGATATACTATGGTCCCAGAAATGCTTGTTCTAAGATTACCAATTTTGGACCTGTTCACATTAAGTGGTCCTTTTAATTTAATACTTTGGGGTTTTTCTTAAATACTTAATGGAAATAAATGAAGTGAATGTTTGTCCATGGTCATGAAAACTGAAAATGCTCAGCTCTGTTTGAATTGATTCTATTTCAGGATTAAGCTTAAACCTTTGATGAAGCTTAGAGTTGTGGCTGGATCACCTGATTGAACCGTCTCTGGTGGCTTCCCATGATGCACTGAGCATTTCTTCTGTTCCCTTCCTGTGTTAATGAACCACTATTTTAATCCTTATTAATGATTAAACTTTGGTTCTTTCTCCCAAAGTGTGTCTTTTGACCTGTCCCTGTCTGCTCTCGTCTTTTCCCCTCAGCCCCGACCAGCAGTGGCAGATGGCTGCCCCCACTGTCCTTTAACACTCTAGGGTTGAAATTTCCCCATAAAGGGTTAAGTAACTTCCTGCATTTGTAAATGTCTGCCTCTATTTTTTCTTCCATGTCTCAGTAATAATTGAGACTCTCCAAAAATGCATAGCCATGACTGAAGACCTATCTACATAATGCCATTCAAGCAGTTTGTTATTTATGTAGTAGGATCCGGCATGTCCCACCCTGACAATCAGCAGACCAATTAAATATATTTATCTCTACTGCTTATCGTTCCCTCCTTCTCTTCTCACGCCCCAGAATCCTTTTACCTTTTCACGTGCTTCTCTGTCTGCATCGTTGCAAACATCTCCCCTCTCGCTGCCCCCCTGCACCATTCCTCCTCTGAATCAGCGCTCTGCTGTAACTGGACACTGAGGCTATGACTTGTGACCCAGTAAAACAGGGATATCCCGTGATGCTGCCAGAGTGACTGGCTACAAAGACATTTTCCAGATGGTTAAATAACATTTCACACCTTGCAGACATGAAAATGTAATAAGCTAGATGTATTCCTTACTGTAATGTGTCTCAGTTTATCCTGTTACCACCATAAAACATGAAGTATGCATTTCTGACACTTTAGTGAGATAATAAAAATTCCTCATGCTGCTTCAGTGTGTCAGGGGTAATTTTCTGTGTGGGTGTGAAATGCTTAAGAGGGAGGGAGTATGAGAGGGTGCAACATCATAACATTTCAAAGTGTGCTGCTTCAAGCGGAGGTGTTCGCCGTGCACCTATTCACAGTTTGAACTCCCTTTAAGGTTTTGGACTTCTTTTCCCAGCTGTTCTTTAGCCCCGAGCCCCTTATCCTTTAGTTCAACATCTGTGTGGTCTTTAAGGAACTGTGGCTCAGGCTTCCAGACTGCCCGGAATATGCAGAAAGCCGGCAGGAAGAAGCAAGCTCCGAGGAGCAGCATGAACCTCACAAAATCAGCTCATCAGTGAGTAACAGTATCAAAGTCTGGAACGGAAGATTAGCTTCAGTTTCTCCTGCATGTTCAAATCAACAACGATTCATTAATACTTTTTTTAACACAGCAACAAATTACAAACTTATCTAACTAGGAAAAAGGTTCTAGAGAACCAAAGTAATTATTCTTTGAGCAAAAAAGGAGAAGGGGAAAAAACCTTTTATCAGGATGAAACTTCCAACAGAGCCAAAGTGAAGTTGGCTGAAGCATCACGATTTGTTCTTTATTAAGAAGAAGGGCAAACTTCCACATCCGTCAAAATCTCTTAGATTGTGGCTGAGCTCTTTATTGGGCTGCTAAAAATGGTTATTTCACTTGGTATCTAATATGCAAAAATCATACTCTTCACCGTGTGACCCAGCAATGTTTGCATGCAGTTCTTTATGCCTGCTACATATTTAAGTCAGACTTATATTTTTGTAAATTATTTTTGCAAAGTCATAAACTAAAGGCTGGACTGATAGACACGAAAGAAGCCGGTGTGGCCGTAATGACCTAAAACAGCTGACAGGCAGAGAGTCGTACACTCTGACTGGCACTGTGTCTTCTTTTTAGCTATCAGTTGCGGTGCCGCTGTTATATGCTCAGTCTTCCAATATATCTTATACAGTGTCTGCTTGTTGGTGAAATTGGGTTTACAGAGCCCGGAGGTGTGCTGGTGAAAAACAAACGACCACGTTCAGGTCACATGGGCTCAGGTCAGATAGGACGGTGTGTTGGAGACTGTGGCTGAGATGCTGGTTAGCAGCTGCCTTGTATTCTGAATTCCTTTTACCAGCAAACTGTCCCAACGGCGGCACACCTTTTCCTCCATCCTTCACAGTGTGAAAGAAATATCTGTTGACCTTTGTTTGGCTTGAAATCAAAGAGTGGAGATTCTAGATTTAGACTGTCTTAATGTCTGCTCTTGTTTTTCTTGCTCTACCTCAGCAGTGGGTTAATTGCAGCAGGTTTAAGCATGAAGGCGAGCAGTTAATTAGGGGATCAGAGGTGCTGTTAATTGCAGATCTTTGAGACTGATGAACTCTTGGCATTCCTGTGGCGTATTCATAAGAAAGCATGCCTTCTATTTACATAGCTGAACAGTCTTTGCTACGGCAAATGGACGAGCTCTCATAAAGTGCTTTTCTGAGCACTCAAAGTGCTGTTTGCAACACATTTGCATTTATCTGTCCATACTTTCATTCCTTCTGCAGCTCAGTGCTTCCTCTCTAACATTCACAGCAGGGTTCAGTATCTTGGATTATTGTGGTGGGTGACTAATGCTATTTGTTGTATCGCAGCATTACCTTACCACACTGATGTAATGTTAAGCATGAAGGCACTCCTAACAGACTGAGGTTCTTTGTTTTGAGTGGCGGAAGAACCAAACTTATCTTTTTGTTAGCTCATAAGCAACATGTTCTGTTCAATAACAACAGCTTATGAAAGAACTATCAGGGGAATTATAGACAAACACTACCCAATAGCCTTGATAACATTTTTTTTGGCTGTTACAATAAGCATTTAACCCCCTCACTGGTTGTGTTGTGCGAACCACAGACACACATGCATGCGTGTATGTACTTAAACACTGATTGTCAGCAGCAGTTAAAAGTATTCATGACTTTTAATTTCAGCTGAGTCTCAGATGTTGTTGTCTGAAACAAATGTTGATCTTCTGCACAGAAATCTCTGGATTTTTCATGTGGATAATTTCAGTTGTTGGAAGTTTAGTGTTGCTGCAGCTCATTTCTAGCTGGACTGGACTGTGTGCACGCGGCATTGAAACACTCCCCTGTTCAGGAACATTAATCGCTCCTAAAGCTAGATTTTTTCACAGGACTTAGACGCACAACAGATTCAAGGAAATGTTTGGGAGGCAGTTTACAAACTTTTTACTGATGTAAATTTACATATTGCATATCAGTGTTTTGATAACATTTCATTTGTAATAATGATATTGGATATTTAGAAAAAGTTATTTACTAGCAGTGATCCCAACAATTTGGGTAAATCAGCTTTTTATATTGTAAACAACACGTTGTTTATACACATATAAGCAGCTGAATATGACACATCTTTGTCGCTTCTGTGATCCTTATAGACAGGCCACTATTTTTAGTCATTTCAGGAGAAATGGCCTAATCTTGTATAAATTTAAAATGTGTATGTTGTAATGTTCTAAAAAAATGAATATTCCTTTCACCATAAATGTGTTTTTCTTGTTCTTTTTTTATGTGTACACTTGGAATTGTGATGGGCAAGGAACCAAATATGATAACTTTATTTTCTACATGAAAATGAAACATTTTGAAAAATGCCACAAAAGTAATTAAGTCTTTAATTATTCTTTAAATGCTAAAGTTGAAATTTTGAATTTGTATTTTAGTGAGTTTCCTATAATTCCATCTGCATGGAATTTCACTGGACATTGTTTTAGGTCAGGGTCCTCAATTCACCTCACAGGTCTGGAAGGAGTTCCGCACGGGTCTCAGAGGTCAAGTCAGTCTCTGCTCTGGCTTCCATCTCCAGACCAATTGGCAAGCTGAGAGGACTAAATAGGAATTGGGAGCAGAGCTACGATATGCAACCTCCAAAAACCAGTCCACCTGGTGCTTACAAATTACCTGGATTGAGTATCTGCTAAACTCCATTACGTTTTTTGCCACCTGCCTTTTACCTTTGAAGTCATCATCTCTGGGCTACCAACCATCACTGTTTGAAGGTGAGATCTCTGTCCCTTCTGTACAGCACCACCTGCACCACTGTCTGCGGGTATGGAGAGCCACTCATACTCCCCTGCTAGGGACCAAGGAACGGAATAAGTGCCTAGCTGATAGCACCAAGCCTCTGGCTCTCTAGACCCCTGCCCTTAAACATGTTAATATGCACGTGTGTGTGTGTGTATATATATGTGTATATATATATATATATATATATATATATATATATAATAAATAAATAAAATAAACAAACAAGAATAGACCGTAGAAACTTCTAGAGTTGTTCTTGTAAAAGCAAATCTGTTTGGTACATCAGTGCATTCGGATCACCATTCTGATTGCAGAGAGCTGCCAGACATGACAGGTTAAAAAGAAAGAAAGAAAAAGAAACACACCCCTACCTTCATTGGTCCTTGTGAAATTGAGTATTTTATGAATCCTGTCTCTGCCCATCTTAACCCTTTAATACTGAACCTGTCATCAGCGTTATAGCCATTTGCGGACCTCCGGCAAAAATTACTATAATTACTCTTACATTGGTTGTGAAGTGCAATTTCTCAGCTTTCATAAACTGTTTGAATTTTTCCAAAAGGACAAACGTCGCATGATTACAGTAATTCAAAGTATATCTGATCTGACATCTCGGCGCTGATATGCTTGGTGTTAACCAGGTGTTCATGGCAACTAAGGGCAGCTAACAGGGGCACCAGCGGCAATCGCTACTGTTAAATGGTTAAGTTGTTCCGTAACAAGAGGATCCAGGACATCTGCCATGTTTCCCCGAGAAAACAACTCCTTTGTGCCGTCCTTCCAACCCTCTCTACCCAGCTCCATCGTTGATGGAGAGCTGGCCTACACAGTAGGATGGATTCTGGGTATTAGATGGTATGGAAGAGGGCTGGTAAGGATGTGATTCTGCAGAATGCTCTCCGGTTTCATGTTCTACCATTCTGCTGTCATCGCCGGCATCGTGACAAGGTGGGCGGATCTCCAGGAAACTCCCATCTCTGCGTGACTGAATAACACCTTTGCGTTTCAGGAGTGGAGTTTCTCCTGGGTTCTTGCCCTTTGGTCCTGTGCACATCATTTCCTTGACGAAACCTAAGATGAAAGAAAACCTTGAGTGAAGACCTCATTGTTGTACTAACAATGTTAGCGAACCCTGCTCCTCTTGCTTGTGTGTTTTGCTCCATGACCATTGCTTACCTCTTTTCTCCTCTGCACAGAAATGTGTGTTGCGAGTGTGAAGCTATTTTGATTGGATCCTCAGGAAGCAACAACAGCTTTCAGCACAGGAAAAGTGAATTTGCTTATGAAATTTAATTTGTATATTGTGTATAGAACACTCTATTAGATTGTTCAGTTGTTCTGTAATATTAAATAAACTGCATTACTTCCCTTTGGTAAGGACATAGGTTATCTTTTGGTGGCCACCACTTTGTGGATGAATGATTGCTATCTATATTTCACAGTTACTAATACATGATAATCGGAGAGATAAAATATAAATGTCTCTAATGTTTTTCAGTAAGCTTTCATTCCACAAACCTCCGTAAGTATATTTCAGACATGTGGGGTGCACGATGTGTGATCCAACCACTTCACTGGCTCCCAGTGATGACACTGTCTAGTATTACATACCTTCTACTTCATCACTGCCATCATTTCTATTTTTGGATGTTGTGTGTGCAGTTCTTTTTTTAATAACTTTTCAAGTTGGATTCGTGAGCATGACCATGACAATAAATGTGTAAATATAATGTTTCATTTACAAATTTTTGAAATGCATGTAGCTTCCCTCTCATTTTTTTGTAAAGTTCTTGAACACCTGCCAGCGCAGTGTTTTCAATGACTAATTACGCAAAACCTTCCACAATATTTTGCATTTAGAAAAAAAACCAACATATACAGTACCAGTCCAATCCAAGGTTGGTGGTTCAATCCCTGGCTGCTCCAGTCTGCATGCCAAACTACTACTACTACTCTTGAGCAAGATACTGAACCCTAAGCTGCTCGCTGTTGCAACAGTCGGCGTGTGAATGTGTGTGAATCTGTTGTTTTCACCTAGATGCAGTGAGTTCCTGGAGTCTTGTTCAATACATATCAAGATACAACATGTAGATTAGTGTATTTGAGGTGCAGGCATATTTTGGTATCTTTGAAAATGATCCCTTTGCTTGTTAACTAAGCTAAGCACCCGTTGGTTATAGCTTCCATCCGACCATCCATCCATTCATTTCCACTTATCCTGTTTAGGGTCGCGTGGGGGCTGGAGCCTATCCCAGCTGTCATAGGGTAAGAGGCACGGTACACCTGTGTAGGTTGTCAGCCTGTGGCAGGGCCAACAAAGAGAGCTAGACAACCATTCACACCTATGGGCAATTTAGCCTAATCCCAGTGAGTGCACGTCTTTGGACTGTGGGAGGAAACCCGAGTACCCAGGGAAAACCCACGCAGATACGGGGAGAACATGCAAACTCTACACGGGCCAAGGTGGAATCGAACCCAGGCCATCCAAATGGTATTCTAACTGTGAGGCAGCAGTGCGGCAGTACATTAACTAATGAAGAAGATCATGCCTGGAGTTAAAATACTATGTTCACCACTTTAGAAATAACTCAGTACACAGACAAGAAATACTTTAAATAACATTAGCTTCAACAGTGCGCTGCATCACAAAAGCTGACCGTAAACAATTATGCTTCCAACAGTTCTAAACAATAAAAAGTTAACACAATGTCTCACTGCTGCAACGCCCACATATTCAACTCATTCGTGTTTTAATGCATTCAAAGGCGTAGATGTCACAAAAGTCACAGACTCAGTTCTAGAAAGAAGTGTAACCACAGGAAACAGTTTATGGCCTCTCACAGTTTACACGGATATGTGCTGATAACTGCAGATAGGAAAAGGCTCATGGTAGGCACAATGGTAAAAATCTAACCCCATCCAACAAATTGCATGGATCGTTCCATGATTGTTGAATCGAGCTGCAACAAAAATTCATTTGAGACTAACTTGATTGATGTGCCGTCACTTTAGCGGATTGATGAAGTCAGCAATGTTTCTTATTCCAGGTCTGAGAAGGGCTTAAGACAGTGATGCTGTTACCAACACCACCTGATAGTGTATGATGTGAGATCAGAAAACACATTTGTAGCACTTTTCTTTAACTCAAAATTTTAAAGACATAGGTCCTTAGCGCCTTCTAATAATTAAGCATGGTTAAAGCGTGCTGGTTTCTGTCTCATAAAAATGTTAAAGACTGTCTGGAGACGACGGTCCTTAGACTTAGCCTGTCTCTGTGTCCGCATCTGGAGACTCCGACTTTGGCCTGAACCCGTCTCTCTGCCCGCGACTGGTCCTTGGCCTGAGACTTCCTCTGCACCCGCGTCTGGTAGCGCCGGACCACGACCTGAGCCTGCCACTACGCCCGTGTCTGGAGAGACCTGACCTGGGCCCGAACCTGATGCGGTGGAGTTGCATTTATACACCAACCAGGTGCATTCTCTGGTTGGTGCATACAGGATTGAAAATGCCACCGAAAAAGATTACTTCAGCTCCAGAAGAGATTGAGGATAATAAAAGATCCCTCAACATGTTGACAACGGAGGTTTCTGCTGTTAGAGAACAGCAGAAACCAATACTGAGCTTGGTGGAAGACGTTAAAGCCCTGAGGCTTCTAAGGAAGGATAGAATTGTGTCGCTGGAGAATCGGGTTGCAGAGCTGGAACAATAATGTCACATGAACAACATCATAGTCACAGGTCTAATGATAAAACCACGTACATACGCTCGGGCAGTAACGATGATGGCTGGAGAAGACCCAGATGAACAAGATGCTGAATCTGTGGAACACCAAGTAACATCCTTCCTTAAGGCCAAGGGGACAAAAACAACATTGAGGCCTGTCACCCTCTTCCACGGAGAAAACAGACAGACAAGCCGGCCATAATACTGCGCTTTGCAAACAGAAAACATAAATCGGACCTACTGAAACAAGGGAGGCTGCTGAAAGGAACAGATGTTTATGTGAATGAACCAAGGAAAATGCAGACATTGCCAGAGAAGCTCATCTCTTGAAAAAGCAGAAAGAAATACAGTCTACATGGACAACAAACTGCAAAATCTTCATCAAGCTAAATGGGACACCAGAAGAGGCCAAAGTACTGGTCATCAAAAGCATGGAAGAACTGGAAAAATATCGCTAAGGCAACTACAACAAGGTAACAACAGTCTCATATACCAAGAAAACTACTCTCACCATTATATTTACAGATAGTATGCTTACATCTGTAACTGAACTGGAAACCTTCGAATATACAAACTATAAGACACAAGATATGGAACATGATAGAGATCCAGAAAATAACTTTTACATCAACATCACCAATAACTGCAATTATTACACAGATGAAGAGTTGAATGCAAGTTTTTCATCAGAGCAAAGCATATCCATTATTCACCTTAACAGCAGAAGCCCCTATGCCAACTTCCATAACATTAAGGAATATATAAAACTATTCAGTAAACCATTCAACATAATAGCAATATGAGAAAATTGGATCAACCCTGAAAAGCATGTGGATATTGAAATTGATGGATATGAATTAAATCACACAAATTACTCTTTTACTCACCATATTTTGACTCTGTTTATACTTTACTCTGTTTAATCATTCTCTTTGTGTCTTCCACAGCATGTTTTTTTGTCCTCTCTCTCTCCCCTCAGCCCCAACCAGCAGATGACTGCCCC